>LBNU01013493.1:95157-121360 GCA_014162995.1 Artemisia annua
CGTAGTGGGTCATCTCATGTGTGTTGCACACTGGGACGGGACGCATACTCGCAGCCCAAATGCGACAGTGCGCACTGGGATTCGATTGTGATTGTCTCACAATGGTGAAGTGTGGATCTTGTATGCTGCATCCGTAGTGAAGGGCGTACCTTCTTGTACCAGTCAGCGATGTAGCATGCGTGCGACAGAAGACGCTGCATTCTGTGGCAGAAGTGCGCGCTGGTGCGCGACAAGGATACGCGCTGTACGCGACAGAGATGCGCAGCTGTGCGCGAACATTACATTCGCCGTTTACAACCCGACAGAGGAGTCCTCCCCCTGCGGGCAAAGATGGTGTGAATATTTAAATCCGTCTTTGTTACGGGCTTTGGCATACCCTCTTAAAATCCTTCTTAGCCTATCCAAAGATAGGCATCAAGGAGTATACCCCTATTAAGTTAGGGCTTGTGTTCTTAGTAAGTTCCATTTACAATATTTTGCACTTTAATAGTTTAGTAATATAATCTGTTTAGTTGTAGTGTTTACTGTTCTATTTATGTTATTCAGTGTTATGTGAATGATAGTGGAGCTTGGTCTATAAGTTGTGATGTTCTGTGTTGAGATTAATTTTACGTTTCTTAATTCGTGTTTACGTTTTTAGTTTACGTGTGCCTTTATTTGATCCCGAGAACTTAGATTGCGTTTAGTTTCCCTTTCATTGGTATAATTTTCATCGTTATCATTTTATCCCTTTTCACTACACGTTTTCGACACGGAAATCGAATTTCCATTCACACCTTCACACGGAACGACTCGGGTAATCCGTATTTCTGGCGGATTTCCTTGAAATACTATACTATAAACTGTATAAATTGGTTTTCGCGAATCAATTTTTGGCGCCGCTGCCGGGGAAGGTTGAAGTGAATTTTGGTTTTCGTTTTTTAAAATCGTGTTTTGAAAACCTTCCTTGTGAATATTTTTTTATATAAAAAGTAAAAAAAAAAAAGAAAAAAAAAGAAAATGGAATATTTGTCACCAAATATTCAAAAATACCAAAAATATAATAAACATCCTCGGTCTTCCGTTGAAGGAGGGCGGTTGTAAACCAAATAATTTCGAACGCAAAAAGAGATCGTGTAATTAATCGGTATCCGAGTACTTTAATTCTACAACCGAATAATCGGGGAATACGGAAGTCGTGACATTAAATTACCGACTGAAGAGAGATCCATTCTTCTCTCCCGCCTCGTTGCGCGTAGATTAAAGGAAAAGATATCGGTTGACGAATCGATCACAAAAATATTGTGAAACAAAAGAAAAGAAAAAAAATATTGTGTTTTTAAGTTTTCTTATATAAAAAACCAAAAATATTTTTGATTTCACTTTTTGTTCAAAAATTTTAAAAACCAAAAAGATTTTCTTTTCAAATTTATTTTTCTTTTTACCTTTGGTTTCTTTTTAGTGTATGCTTACATGTTCACGGTCGAGATTAATCGTTAATTCTCTGACCATACCGACTCAACACTATCGTAGACGTCGTAAACGAGCTAACGTACCCGAGATACGTACTCTTGTTGAATCACCCATCACCGAGATGGCCGATCAACGTACGATGCAAGAATTGCTCCAATGTCCCACCGAGGGATATGGGACGCAATTGTTTTACCAACGATACTTTCCGATAATTTTGAATTAAAAACCGGTTTGATTCAACTTGTCACGTCAAACCAATTTCACGGTTATGAAAGGGACGATCCTCACGCACACATCCTTTGGTTTAATAAGTTAACTTCGACCATGAAATTTAAGGATGTCCCTCATGATGCTATTAAGTTGATGTTATTCCCGTTTTCACTCGAGGGGGCAGCCCGGATTTGGCTCTCAAGAATGATATAACCAATTTTCAACAACGTTTTGATGAGAACTTTGGTGAGGCATGGGAACGTTTTAAAGATCTTCTTCGTAAATGTCCTCACCACGGTTTCTCCGAGTTGCACCAAATCGACACGTTTTATAACGCTTTGACCCAAAACGATCAAGATTCTTTGAACGCAGCCGCCGGTGGCAATATCTTGAATGTTTCGACTTCTCGGAACAAATCTAAGGTTCCGACTTCTCGTAACAAACTGAATGTTTCGAAAGTGACATCTTTTACTCCTTCTTCTTCGTCGATCCAATCATCGGAATTGGCCGAACTTACCGATGCTATTCGTTGTATGATGAAAGAGTTTAAGTCTCAGAATCAGAAACCTGAGCCCGTTAAAGCCGTTATCGAAAAATGTGTGATTTGTGGTGGACCCCAGCCGTATTATNAACAAACTGAATGTTTCGAAAGTGACATCTTTTACTCCTTCTTCTTCGTCGATCCAATCATCGGAATTGGCCGAACTTACCGATGCTATTCGTTGTATGATGAAAGAGTTTAAGTCTCAGAATCAGAAACCTGAGCCCGTTAAAGCCGTTATCGAAAAATGTGTGATTTGTGGTGGACCCCAGCCGTATTATGATTGTCAAGCCACCGATGGCCAAGTTTACAATGCTAATGTTGTAGCCGCAAACTTCACTCAAAACCAAGGTTTTAGAACTCAAAACAACCAAATGGGGCCACCTGGTTTTCCACCCGTGCAAACTCAGCAAAACCGTTATCCTCAAAATAACCAAGGTTATCAAAACCAAGGTTACAATCAAAACCGTGGAAACAATTTCAACCAATCTCAAAATTATCAAACCCCTTCACCACAACAAGTTCAACCCTCTCCCGAGCTTTCGAATTATATGAAAACAAATGATGTCAACATACGAGCTATGCAAAATCAAATCAACAACATGAGGGTTGAGCTAAAAAGGGAGATCGACACAACTATGACTCGACAGACGAATGAGCTTAAGCAAATGATGAGCAGTTTTCTTCAAATGAATCAACCGTCGACGTCTAATTCTCTTCCGAGTAATACTATTCTGAACCCGAGGAGTGATTTGAAAGCAATCACGACTCGAAGTGGTGTTTCGTATGATGGACCCACGGCTCCGACTACCTCGTCTTCTCTTCCTCCTAAGGTAGCGGAACGTGAGACCGAGGTGACAAAGGACCCGGTAATTCCTACTAATAACGGAAGAACCGAAAACGTCCAACCTCCAGTTGTCCAACCGTCAAAAGATAAAGAAGTTGAGCCCGAAGATGTTTCCAAAGACAAGACTCCAAAAGTTGACCCAAAACCGTCAATTCCTTATCCTTCTCGACTCAATGATCATAAGCTCCGTGAAAAAGCAAACCACCAAATGGAGAAATTTTATCAAATTTTCAAAGATCTTTCTTTTGACATAAGCTTTGCGGATGCTATCCTTTTGATGCCTAAATTCGCGTCGACGATCAAGAATTTGGTGAATAACAAAGAGAAGTTGCATGAATTAGCCAAAACGCTTTTGAACGAACATTGCTCGGCGGTTATCCTCAAGAAGCTTCCTGAAAAGCTTGGAGACCCCGGCAAATTTTTGATACCTTGTGCTGTTCCGGGTATGGTTGAATGCTTCGCCCTGGCCGATCTCGGTGCTAGCATTAACCTTATGCCGTTATCCGTATGGAAGAAGCTTTCTCTTCCTGAGCTCACCCTGACTTGCATGACTCTTGAGCTCGCGGATCGTACTACTTCTCGACCCCTCGGTATAGCCGAAGATGTTTTTGTAAAAGTTGGGAAATTCCATTTCCCCGCCGACTTTGTGATTGTTGATTTTGATGCCGATCCACGGGTTCCTCTCATTCTCGGTATAGGATTCCTAAATACCGGCCGTGCTTTGATTGATGTTTATAACGAATAAATCACGTTACAAGCTGGAAATGAAGCCGTGACTTTTAATTTGAACCAAACGTCAAGATACTCCTCCAACTACGATACTGAATCGCTTAATCGTATCGATGTTATTGATGTTGCTGCGGAGGAGTATGCTCAAGAACTTCTCGGTTTTTCAAACAATGCTTCGAGTGGCAATCCCACTCCTTCTTCTGAGCCCATAATTGCCGATTCTTCCCCTTCCCTCACTCCGTTCGAGGGAAGTGATTTCACTTTGGAAGAAATCGAGACTTATCTTTCGAATGAATCCATTTCACCGGAAATTGATCAATCCGATATCGATGTTCAAGAAGATATTCGTTTAATTGAGGAAATGCTTAATAAGGATCCGACTCCTTTTCCTCCGAAAGAAATCCGAATCGAAGAAAATAAAGAAATCAAAACGTCTAATCCTCCGGAGCCCGAGCTCAAGGATTTACCTCCTCATCTTGAATACGCTTTTCTTGAAGATACCGATAAGTATCGCGTCATCATTTCTAAATTCTTAAAAGATGAGGAGAAGACCCGTCTCATTGATGTTCTTAAGAAGCACAAAAGTGCCATCGCTTGGCAAATTTCCGACATCAAGGGCATAGACCCTCGTTTTTGCACTCATAAGATCTTGCTCGAAGATAATTACAAGGCCTCCGTTCAACAACAACGACGGGTTAACCCAAAAATCCATGAAGTTATTAAGAAGGAAGTTCTCAAACTCCTCGACGCTGGGATGATTTACCCCATTTCCGATAGCCCATGGGTTAGCCCGGTCCATTGTGTTCCAAAGAAAGGCGGAATGACCGTCGTTGCTAATGAGAATAATGAGTTAATTCCCACACGTCTCGTCACCGGATGGAGAGTGTGTATCGACTACCGCAAACTTAACGATGCTACCCGTAAAGACCATTTCCCGCTCCCTTTTATGGATCAAATGCTCGAACGTCTAGCGGGAAATGAGTTCTATTGTTTTCTTGATGGTTTTTCCCGATACTTTCAAATACCTATTGACCCGTTAGACCAAGAAAAGACCACCTTCACTTGCCCTTATAGGACGTTTGCTTATCGTCGTATGCCCTTTGGCTTATGCAATGCTCCGGGCACGTTCCAAAAGTGCATGATGGCCATATTTCACGATATGATCGAGAAAACAATGGAGGTCTTTATGGACGACTTTTCAGTTTATGGAGACTCATTTACGTCATGACTTTCCCATTTAGAGAAAATGCTTAAACGGTGTGAAGACACCAACTTGGTTCTCAATTGGGAAAAGTGTCATTTCATGGTTAAAGAGGGCATTGTCCTTGGCCATAAAATTTCGAAATCCGGGATTGAGGTCGATAGAGCTAAAGTCGATGTGATCGCAAAGCTACCTCATCCCACGACTGTCAAGGGAATCCGAAGTTTCCTCGGTCATGCCGGCTTTTACCGACGTTTTATTCAAGACTTCTCGAAAATATCCTGACCTTTGACCCACCGTCTTGAAAAGGATGCCCCGTTTATCTTCTCAAATGAGTGCGTTGATGCATTTAATATCCTTAAGAAGAAGTTAACGGAGGCTCCGGTTTTAGTTGCCCCCGATTGGGACTTGCCTTTTGAGCTTATGTGCGATGCTAGCGATTATGCTATCGGGGCAGTCTTGGGGCAACGAAAGAACAAATATTTTCAACCGATACACTATGCAAGTAAAACCATGAACGAAGCTCAATCTCACTATACGACTACGGAGAAAGAGATGTTAGCCGTCATTTACGCCTTTGAAAAGTTTCGACCTTACATTCTTTTGCAAAAATGCATAGTGTATACGGATCACTCGGCCTTAAAATACTTAATGACTAAACAAGACGCCAAGCCAAGATTGATGCGGTGGGTTCTCCTTCTTCAAGAATTCAAATTCGAAATTCGAGACAAGAAAAGAGCAGAGAACCTAGCCGCTGATCATTTGTCTAGACTTGAAAATCCCCATCAAAGTGTTCTCGAGAAAAAGGATATTAATGAGTCATTTCCCCTCGAGACACTTGGGAGTTTATCGCATGACCCAAGTACCCCATGGTTCGCCGACTTTGCGAATTACCATGCGGGGAATTTCGTTCGAAAAGGGATGTCGTCCCAACAAAAAAACAAGTTTTTTAAAGATGTTAAACATTATTTCTGGGACGACCCCTACTTGTTTAAAATTTGTGCGGATCAAGTGATCCGGCGGTGCGTTTATGGCAAGGAAGCCGAGAACATTCTTATGGCATGCCACAATGGACCTACGGGGGGACATCATGGTGCCAATTACACCGCTAAGAAAGTGTTCGATTCCGGCTTCTATTGGCCGACGATATACCGTGATGCACATAACTTGGTGAAGTCGTGTGATTCATGCCAACGACAAGGAAAAATTTCACAACGAGATGAGATGCCGCAAAATGCGATTCAAGTTTGTGAAATCTTTGACGTTTGGGGTATTGATTTTATGGGTCCATTCCCGTCTTCTCGAGGGAATAAGTATATACTCGTGGCTGCCGATTACTTGTCGAAATGGGTTGAAGCAAAAGCGCTCCCCACCAATGACGCCCGAGTTGTTGTGAAGTTTTTGAAGAGTCTATTTTCCCGATTTGGAACTCCTCGTGCTATTATAAGTGATCGCGGTACTCATTTTTGTAACGACTAATTCGCCAAAGTCATGCTTAAGTATGGAGTTACCCACCGTCTTGCTACCGCGTACCACCCGCAAACGAGCGGTCAAGTTGAGGTTTCCAATCGTGGTTTGAAACATATTTTAGAGAGGACCGTAGGAGAAAACCGTGCTTCATGGGCCGACAAGTTAGATGATGCATTATGGGCTTTCCGCACCGCTTACAAAACCCCCAGCGGGTGTACTCCTTATAAGTTGGTGTATGGAAAGGCTTGTCACTTGCCCATTGAATTAGAGCATAAGGCCTACTGGGCCTTGAAACATGCTAATTTTGACCTCAAAACCGCGGGTGATCACCGAAAAGTTCAATTAAATGAGTTAACCGAACTTCGTGATCAAGCTTATGAGAATTATTTGATCTACAAAGAGAAAACCAAGAGGATTCATGATTCCAAAATCAAAGACCGCGTTTTCAACGTTGGTGATCAAGTCCTTCTTTACAATTCTCGATTGAAGATTTTCTCGGGCAAGCTCAAAACCCGTTGGTCAGGACCGTTTACCGTTACCCAAGTTTTTCCTTATGGCACCATTGAGTTAGCTCAATCTAATGGTCCCAACTTTAAGGTGAACGGTCATCGTCTCAAACATTATTTCGGAGGGGATATACCACCCATGGTTATCCCGGATCTCCAAACTTTCCCTAAGGACAATTGAATTCGGGGATCGAGTCAAGCTACGTGACTCGGTAATCAAAAACAAAGCGCTTCGTGGGAGGCAACCCATGCTTATCCATCTATCTTTATTTTCTATTTTCTAATAAGTGACGTGAGGAGGGGCGACCTCTTCCATTCTCGTGTTTTCGTGGTTGTTTGTGTATGTTCAGGATTTGCCCGGTTTTATGAAGACTCTCGTGCTCGTTATCTTTCTCTCTACTCGAGTTTCATTCATCATTGCTTCTACGGGAAATCCCATATATCCTAATCTTATCGACTAACGTTATCTTTGGCATAATTAATAAACGGCCCTAGATTTTTGTTAGGATTACCCTTACCTTTGAAATATTGAGGACAATGTTTATCTTTAGTCTAGGGGGGGTGAATCTTCGATTCGATTTGACCTTGCACTTTTACTTAAGTCACTTACTCTCGCAACCCCGTTTTTCCTTAAAAAAATGGAAAAAAATTGAAAAATTTTGAAAAATTTCAAAGAAAAGATGATGAAAATGTCATGAAAAAGCAAAAAAAAAAACAAAAAAAAAAAAAAAAAAAAAAAAAAGAAAAAAAAAAAAAAAAAAAAAAAAAAAAAAAAAAAAAAAAAAAAAAAAAAAAAAAATTGAAAAGTTGTGCAAAAATATAATAAGTGATTTGACACCGTGTTTGACTTTCCTACTAGGTAAGAGTGAGAATAAAAATTTTGACTTGATCCGGGCGTGTTGAGCCCTAGCTTGTCTCCCTTAACCAATATAATCTTAAAAACGATTATCGGCTAAGCATCCGCGGATCTCATTATTTGGGANTGATTTGACACCGTGTTTGACTTTCCTACTAGGTAAGAGTGAGAATAAAAATTTTGACTTGATCCGGGCGTGTTGAGCCCTAGCTTGTCTCCCTTAACCAATATAATCTTAAAAACGATTATCGGCTAAGCATCCGCGGATCTCATTATTTGGGATTTTAAATTTGCGGAGAACGTGAAATGATAGAGTTTCTTTAGAAGTTAGATGTTAAGCGTGGAGTAGTTGGTTCTCTTTAAAGCTCATCGAAGGTACTTGTGGCCTTTTGTTCCCATCAGCTTGTTTCACCCCATATCTTGTGTATAATAATTAAAGATGTCTCGGTTTTGACGAAATTTAGTTTTTTATCTTCTTAAGAGAATCTTTGCTTGAAAAATTGGGTACACATCAAGGATACACGCCATTGTCTCGAGTTGTATTGTATAGTATTTCGTTGTATTGCGTAGTACGCATGTGGTTTCGGAGCTACCCTAAAGCCCGATATTCATAAGAGCTAAGGTGCTTTGAGACTTCGGATTGAGATCGGGCCTTGGATCCTGCTTCTGACCTAATAAGTTGGCGGTAGGTCTTGGATTGAAACCGTGAAGGTTCGGAGTTGAGAAGTTACTAAGGCAAGAAAAAGAAAGAAAAAAAGTGAAAAAGTATGAAAAAAGAAAAAAAAAAAAAGAAAAAAAGAATAAGGAGTTATGTTGAGAATTATGGATTATGAGCTTAAGTGTTAAGACTAAAGTTGGTCGCGCGTGAGGTGCATGTATACGATCCTAGATCGGACGCATGAGGTGCACGTGAATTGTACTCGCCAACTTATGTCTATAGTCTTTGTATGTATGTATCCAATATCCTTGATGTGGACCTCATTTTTGAAGCAAATTTTCTAAAGAGAAGATCGATAACTACTTAGCGTTGGGATTCTTGGTATCTTTATCGGACTAACTCATATTGGAACGGGAAAATATGAAGCAATTCATTTCTCAACTTAATTTAAAATAAATAGATACACTAATATATGGGAGCAAGAGGTTATTACACAAGTAACTTCCATGGGTAGTGTTAGCATCTAACTTGTAATTAAACAATTATCCGTTTTTACGCTTAGTTTGGGGGCTTGTGAAAAATCATGGACGATGAATTTTATCCAAACGGCCACTTCTCTATGAGTCGTGTTCTTACTCTATGACCCTTAATCGTTATTGCAAAATAATGAAAGTCAAATACAACGTCACATGAAAGTGGAAAAATACAAAAATAGTATTATAGATTAGTATAAGGAATAAAATGGAAACTCGGGGCGTTTTCGGGAATAAATGATTTCGTAATCTCTTTCGAACGTTTTGCTACTTTCCAAAGTTAGTAAAAAGAGCATCAAAATTATTTATCTCTAAAGCGTGAATTGATCACATTGCGTGAGGACACGACAATACCTTAGTCTGGGGGATTTTGGTATGTGTTAATTCACATACCTTTTTATGGCCAAATACCGACCCAAATAGACTAAAATCACTAACAAATGCCAAAGAAAAGTGTATTTTGTGTTTGTGATCGTGCAGGTACGGATATTTCAGAAATGACATCAAAATCACAAAAACCCGACAAAAATGAGCACGAGAATGGAAAGTGTCAAAAGCCGAAGCCGGGGAATTCAAAAAGTCAAAGTCAAGCTCAAAAAGTCAAAATCAACCTTGGAGAATCAATTCTTGTCAAGATTAGTCCCTGGATAAAGTTTGGAAGAATTGGCAGAATTAGTCCCTCCACTTTCAGAGATTGTCAATAATGGCCCTTAAAGCATAACTGAAGAAATGACAACAAAGGCCCTTCAAGAATAAGAGATTGCCAAATATGACCCTTGGATCACACATATATAAAATGGCAGAAAAGGTCCCTGGAATTTCAGAATCTACAGTTTTGGTCCTTATCATTTTCTACTAAATTTATCCTAAACCTATACACAAAATCTGGCCCTTAATAATAAACCCATTTATAACCCAAAAACCCCTTAACCCAATAACCCAAATAAAATCCCACGAGCCCAACCCTTCTAAACTGTTACCCGGTCCAACCTATTAACCCAAGTCAACCCCACCATTAAATTTCAGTCAAACAAATATAAAAAATAACCTCATTTACCCGCCCCCTTTCACCCCCAAATTTACCAGGAAGAACCCTAACACTATTCACGCGAGTAAATTCTAAATTCACTGAGATTAAGGGCAATTCAGTCTAATTGCTTGCATCTAGAAGGCCCTGACATGTCAGGGAATGACACGCTGGCAATCCACAACATATTTAGTGCCAATCATAAGGAGATGATTTGATCCAAGGGCTGATATTTATGGGAGTGATCACCAAGGCAATCTAAAGGCTTAAAAGGACTCAGAGAAAACACAAACTCACACGGATTGGTGAGCTGGACTGCTAGAAGGATCCAAGCTCAAGGCTATAAATACCCCTCTCATCCTCACTTGTTGGTGTGTAATTTTTTGTTCTGTTATGCTGTCAAAATTACTTTATCAGTTGTAGTTTTTGAAATTCCTTTTGTAATCTCAGATTCTAGTTAATGAAATAATACTTTTCTCTTTTAAATTCCTTGTTATTAAATCTCTTTACTGTTTTAGTTCTACTATTTCATTGTTATTACTGTTTAATCTAGTTTTACTTAATCACTTTTAGCTTAACTAAGCTTTTATAATTCATTTGTGTTTATCTAAAATCAATAATATTCAAAAATAAGAAGAAAAAAATCAGAAAAATAAAAAATAAATAAAAAAATATTGATTTACTTTCCTTAAATCTGCTCAAATCTAGTTTTTATAATTGTTTTAGAGATTAGTTAGTAGTTTGAAACCTTTGAAAATCATTTTCTCAAAAACATAAAAAAGGTCAACCATAGTCAACTGTGAAGATTTTGGCTCAATTCTAGTTCAGAAGTAAATCCAAAGTGATCCAGTGGTGTTTGTTGGTGTTCAGAAGTGCAATTAGCCTATCCAAAGATAGGCATCAAGGAGTATACCCCTATTAAGTTAGGGCTTGTGTTCTTAGTAAGTTCCATTTACAATATTTTGCACTTTAATAGTTTAGTAATATAATCTATTAATTTTGGTAGTTTACTGTTTTATTGTTCTTATTTGATATTATTTAGTATTTGTAGGTGATATGTGAATTAGTTTGATTAGTAATAAGTAAATTGGGTAGAACCTGTAAGTGAGACTGCATGGTACTATTGGATCTGTGTTATTGAGATTTAGTGGAATTCTGTGTAAGTTTGTTGTTGATTTGTTGTTAGTAATCTATAGTGGACTGAGTTTGATATACAGTGTGGTGTTTAGAGGCCTGAATCATTGATATGTAGTGCAAACTGTGTAGTATAGGGGTGTTTGGTTTAAGTGGGAACACTGAGTTGGCTTGGTTTTAAGTTCTATTTGCTGGTTCACTTTTATCACATAGGGTAAGAATAGACATAATATAGCATAATACCAGATAGTTATTCATTAAAAATCAATTTGCTCTTTTAATTCATAATAGCAGTTAACTGAGGTGAGATTGTGTTGCTTGATCATTCATTTTGTTGCACCAGTACTTGTATTAGCATAATTTCACTTAATCAGTACTTTAAACATCATATTGAATCAATTGGAGTGGATCAAAAGTGAAAAAAGNCTTAGTAATATAATATGTTTAGTTGTAGTGTTTACTGTTCTATTTGATGTTATTCAGTGTTATGTGAATGATAGTGGAGCTTGGTCTATAAGTTGTGATGTTCTATGTTGAGATTAAATTGTGACTGCTAGTATTTTTATTTGTGGATCTGTGATGTTGTTCTGTTGTTGTTGTTGTTGTTGTTGTTATGGTTGATCTCTGTTGATTAGGCTGTGAGTAGTTATTAGTGACTGAGATTGAGAATAGTTGTGGTGATTTGAGGTTTTAATACACTAGTTATAGTGGTATATGTTCAGTATAGGGGTGTTTGGTTTATCTGTTGCCTACTAGTTCTGGTAGTTAACGTGCTTGTTTTTCAGTACCTTTAGTATCCTTAGGTCATATTAGAACTAGAGAAACTATAAAATCTGCACCTTATATACAAAAAGTCAAAATATAACTGTTGTTCAATTCTGTCAGCATATAGGTTAAATTTGCAGCTGTCATTAGGTTAAATTCATGGCATAAGTGTTACAGGTTAGTAAATTTAGGTTATACTTCATTAATAACAACTAATAAGTAGATTTAGGCCATCAAAATTCATTTTAGTCAAGTGTGTTCAAAAAGAAAAAGTCAATTTTTTTTTTCATAACTGTCATTTTGGACAAGAACAACAGATCTTCCCTATAGCTTAAAATAAGTTTGAAACAGATTTGGAAAGTTGATTTGTGATCATTGGTTACTTGTGCATCTTTTTCAAAAAGAAAATTCCAAATTGGAGCTCATTTGGTCACTTATTTTTAAGCCCAAAGTTGCTTAACTGCTGAGATCCTCCCCTGCTTCTCAGTTTTGAGCTCAAGTTCATGAGTGCTTATCTAGCTCTCTAGTTAAGCTCTTGGTGAGATTTTTGGGGCAAAACATAGCCAAGCTAGCTGGTTATAGGATTCTACTTTTGGTTTCCCATTTAGTGTTTATTTTGTCAGCTTATTTGGTCTATTCAATCTGTCCCATTTCTGTTTGCTTATTGAACTGCATACCTGTTTTTGGCTTATTCTGAGTACCGAGCTTGCTGGTTTAGTTTGTTTTAGGCCTTAATAAGTTGCTAGAACTGTTCTTTATCATCTGAGTGCTTATTGTGAAAATGCTTATTTGAAAAGTGCTTATTATTAAGTGCTTATTTTGCCAAAACTGCTTATTTGCATCTGAATTCAAGTGATTTTATTTTTCCTAGGTTTATAACTTAATTTTAGAATATTCTGCAATTTTTTATATTTTTCCAACTTTATTTGCTCTTTTTCTAGCATTTATTTAGTTTTTAATCAATTCAAAAAAAAATTTAAATAATAAAAATTCAAAACAAAAATCTGAAAAAGCCTCATAAAAATACAAAAATATTTTATTAGTTTTTAGTTATTTTAGAATTTTCAAAATCAAATTTTCATTTTTCTTGTTTATTTTTACATTTAATTTCATTTTTAATTACTTAAATTAGTTTTTAATTCATAAAAATTAAATAAAAAGCCTAAAAAAATATTTTCTTTTTCTTAAATTTTTCTTTTATCAATTTTAGCTTAGAAAAATTTAAATTGGATCCCTAGAACTAGATTTGCATTAGTTTCACATTTTTAGTTGTTACGATACGTTAATTTTACGTTTCTTAATTCGTGTTTACGTTTTTAGTTTACGTGTGCCTTTATTTGATCCCGAGAACTTAGATTGCGTTTAGTTTCCTTTTCATTGGTATAATTCTCATCGTTATCATTTTATCCCTTTTCACTACACGTTTTCGACACGGAAATCGAATTTCCATTCACACCTTCACACGGAACGACTCGGGTAATCCGTCTTTCTCGCGGATTTCCTTGAAATACTATACTATAAACTATATAAATTGGTTTTCGCGAATCAATTTTTGGCGCCGCTGCCGGGGAAGGTTGANAAAAAAAAAAAAAAAAAAAGGAATATTTGTCACCAAATATTCAAAAATACCAAAAATATATTAAACATCCTCGGTCTTCCGTTGAAGGAGGGCGGTTGTAAACCAAATAATTTCGAACGCAAAAAGAGATCGTGTAATTAATCGGTATCCGATTGCTTTAATTCTACAACCGAATAATCGGAGAATACGGAAGTCGTGACATTAAATTGCCGACTGAAGAGAAATCCATTCTTCTCTCCCGCCTCGTTGCGCGTAGATTAAAGGAAAAGATTTCGGTTGACGAATCGATCACAAAAATATTGTGAAACAAAAGAAAAGAAAAAAATATTGTGTTTTTAAGTTTTCTTATATAAAAAACCAAAAATATTTTTGATTTCACTTTTTGTTCAAAAATTTTAAAAACAAAAAAGATTTTCTTTTCAAATTTATTTTTCTTTTTACCTTTGGTTTCTTTTTAGTGTATGCTTACACGTTCACGGTCGAGATTAATCGTTAATTCTCCGACTATACCGACTCAACACTATCGTAGACGTCGTAAACGAGCTAACGTACCCGAGATACGTACTCTTGTTGAATCACCCATCACCGAGATGGTCGATCAACGTACGATGCAAGAATTGCTCCAATGTCCCACCGAGGGATATGGGGACGCAATTGTTTTACCAACGATACTTTCTGATAATTTTGAATTAAAAACCGGTTTGATTCAACTTGTCACGTCAAACCAATTTCACGGTTATAGATAAAATCGTGTTTACCAAGTTTAAAAAGATTTACATAAAATCTTCTTAATATTTAAAAGATATGCACAAAAGATATTGGGATATCTTTTTAATTTTTAGAAAATATTGTGAACGTATTAATATCTTACGTCACCAATTAGACCTTACTNAATTGTTTTACCAACGATACTTTCTGATAATTTTGAATTAAAAACCGGTTTGATTCAACTTGTCACGTCAAACCAATTTCACGGTTATAGATAAAATCGTGTTTACCAAGTTTAAAAAGATTTACATAAAATCTTCTTAATATTTAAAAGATATGCACAAAAGATATTGGGATATCTTTTTAATTTTTAGAAAATATTGTGAACGTATTAATATCTTACGTCACCAATTAGACCTTACTTATTGGATTACGATAACTTGTATGTTAGTCACCAATTAGCGCGAACGCTGTATTGTTCACGAATGCGAACTGTACGTTTGACTTTTTAAACAAACAAGAATATAAAATTCTTTTTAAAGCTTGATATGTTTGACTTTTTTGTTTTTAAACCAATCGAATGTTGCAAACTGCCGAATGGTTGGACAAGTGAATCAAATTCTATGCACAGGTTTGTATATTGGTTTTGCTTGTATCGTGTACTAGCAGAAAAATAAAGAAAGAATACCAACTTTTGAACTCGATGGTTGCTTTCCGATGATGTGAGAACACGAAACTTGTCGTAGTCATGTCCCACGGATGGCGCCACTTGTTGATGCATAATCTGGCGCGGGCTGGATTCGACGACTCTCCNGAAAGTAGAAGGATGTCGCGCACAGCGGCACCTTCTGTCACAGAGCGCGTCTTCCTGTCGCACCTATGCTGCATCGCTACTGGTACAAACAAAAGGGTACGCCCTTCACCTAGGATGCAGCAATACCAAGATCCTTCACCATGTGAGACAATCACAATCGCAATCCAGTGCGCACTGTCGCATTGGGCTGCGCCAGTATGGCCGTCCCATGTGCACACCGAACTGCCCACACGTGGGCCATGCCGTCAATGGTTGAATTGGGCTACCGCGGCATGGAACAGACCACTTAAGTCTAGCATAACATAGCCATGAACTATGTCACACTGACTTGGGGGGCTTGTGGACGTATAGTCTGGAAATGGAGGCCAGGCCCGGCAGACAGAGGCCCATCCTACGCCAAACCCTAATGCCATGCCTTATATAATATAAGGGATGGGTCCTTCTTCACAGGTATACAACAGGTTACTCTAAATAACACTATATGCTATAATCGCATAGATTCTAACTGACCGTCGGAGGTGGATCCCGGGGCTACGGCCTCGGGTCACTCCTAACGGTTCTCATTTGTTGATAGGTCTACTCAGGGCTCGAGAAGACGACTACGGCCCAGGGAGATCGTCCGAAAGTAAAAGATTAGCGCGAGGCAATATATAGCACATAGCATATAAGAGAAGTAGTAGTGCGAATTACACCTATCGTGAGGTTTTACAAACTATATAAGAGAAGTAGCACGTAGCTAATCTGCGAACGCAGTATGCTCATGGCGTTTGATTGATCTTTTTTTATTATTATTATTATAATAAAAACAATGGCGCGGATGGACACACCGTGACCGCGACTAATAGTTTCAATTGCACGTACAGACGCAGATGGATGTATCGTGACCGCATAGACTCTATCATTTGTGGATGATCGCAGATGACCACGGCTTTTTGTCTCGTGCGCTCATGGCGATTGACTAGCATCGTGGTGCCTGTACGTGATAATGCGATCATGGCGCCAATCTGCGAAGATGTCCGAACGAACGGCCTAACACAGGTAGATTTATCGTGACTGCGTTGTTCGCGGCTAAAAGATAAAGTAGGTCCGATCGTGCGGACTTAGTGCGCTTATAGATAAAATCGTGTTTACCAAGTTTAAAAAGATTTACATAAAATCTTCCTAATATTTAAAAGATATGCACAAAAGATATTGGGATATCTTTTTAATTTTTAGAAAATATTATGAACGTATTAATATCTTACGTCACCAATTAGACATTATTTATTAGATTACGATAACTTGTATGTTAGTCACCAATTAGCGCGTACGCTGTATTGTTCACGAATGCGAACTGTACGTTTGACTTTTTAAACAAACAAGAATATAAATTCTTTTTAAAGCTTGATATGTTTGAATTTTTTGTTTTTAAACCAATCGAATGTTGCAAACTGCCGAATGGTTAGACAAGTGAATCAAATTCTATGCACAGGTTTGTATATTGGTTTTGCTTGTATCGTGTACTAGCAGAAAAATAAAGAAAGAATACCGGCTTTTGAACTCGATGGTTGCTTTCCGGCGATGTGAGACACGAAACTTGTCGTAGTCATATCCCACGGATGGCGCCACTTGTTGATGCATAATCTGGCGCGGGCTGGATTCGACGACTCTCCCTGGGCCGTTAGTCGTCTTCTCGAGCCCTGAGTAGACCTGTCAATAAAGAGAACCCGTTAGGAGTGGACCCGAGGCCGTAGCCCCGGGATCCACCTCCGACGGTCAAGTTAGAATCTATGCGATATAGCATATAAGTGTTAGGTTTAGAGTAACCTGTTGTATCCTGTGAAGAAGGGAACCCCAGCCCTATATTTATAAGGCATAGATTCGGGTTTAGGCGTAGAGTGGGACGCTGTCTGCCGGGCCTGGCCCATTCCAGACTATACGTCCACAGTTTGATTTATGATTTTTAATTATATTTGTTTATTATTAAAGATAATTATTAAAAAAATTTAATCTTGTTAGTTGTATCTAATCTATATTTTTTTGTATTTATCTTCTATTTGTGTAGTATTGCATTTCATCTATATTTTTTTTGTATATATCTTATAATTGTGTAGTATATCAACAAAATAAATTTTTAAAATTTTAAATTAAAAATAATAAATAAAATATTACCTAATAAGGAAATATTCTTTTTTTCGAAATACGAAAGTACCCACTAGGTGTTTTGTTTTATTATATAAAAGATTATTCCCTCCCTCTAGAGTATAAAAATAAAATAAAATAAAATAAAGAAATTAAGAAATGTGTAATTAATGTTAGTTTTGATTGATAAAAAGTCATTTATACATTTATAGTTAATATAGAAATAAAAATTGAGTAATTAATGCAAATTTGATTAGAAGAGTATAGCAGGAAAACAGTCATAATTACTATCCTTATATAAAACTAGACGCTTATTTTGGGACAAACATAAATAGTAAGGTAGACAATTTTTTGAGGCGGAGGAAATATCATTTATGCAATGCATTACATTGTTGTAAAGTGTTTTGTATATCTTATATAAAATAAAATAATATATGTATCAAAAGAAATAATGTAAATATCACCTCTTACCTATTACTAAGCTTAAAATATAACTAAAATGCTAAACTTGAAAATATGTAAGGAATGTTTTCATTACTTAACTATATTTTCATTCATTATGATATTGTCTTGTCAAAAATAAATTTTAATATTTTGAATTTGGCTAATTAGATTTTATAGAATTTTCAAAGGTATGGCATAAATGGATCCTCTAATACCTTGACTCTGTTAAGTTGTCCATGTGTTTATCACATGACCTAACAGAGTATATAAAAACACGTTATCTCCACCAAAAACGAAAATCATATTATTGAGCACAAATGAAGGGACACTCATCTCTCAATCAATTTTTTGTGATACTAGAGAAAGAGCCGACTTTGTTCATTTTATGAGCCGACTTGTCAAATTTTGAATTAAGTGATAAATCTTTAACTTGAATGGGTATGGCGGATTTGACGAGTGTTATACAACAATGGATTCTTATGAGAAAAAGTTAAATGATAAAGTAGAAGGAACATAAAATAGTCAGGTAAAAACTATAAATGTTTCATGTACTTATAGATTAGATTCATTATGAACTATTCTGATGAGAACGTTATTGACATGGCTATGGTTCTTGGTTATGGGGTCGCGAAAATGCCTATGACATATTTAGGTGTACATGTAGGGTGTAACATGGGTCGTGTTGAAAACTGGAAGTGCATTGTCCAGAAGTTTACTACCAAATTGTCGCAATGGAAATCCCGGTTACTTTCTGTTGGTGGTCGCTTTTCTCTTATAAATTCAGTAGTTTGCAACCTTCCTACGTATTACTTGTCATTGTATAAGATGCCTACTTACGTGCAAAAGAAGTTGGAATCCATGCGTAATAAGTTCTTTATAGGAGGAGACTTGGGTGATAAGAAGGTTACATGGGTTAAGTGGAATGTGTGCTTAGCTAGTAAGGCATTGGGTGGGCTCGGTATCGGGAGTATATATGCTTTAAACATGTCTCTTTTATTTAAATGGATTTAGAGATTTTGAAGTAATCCTAATTATCTATGGGCTAAAGTGATTAGAGGCATTCATGGGCAAGATGGAGGTATCGGGGGTGGGAGGATTTCAGCTTCAAACCTAAGTCCATGGAAGGTTATTGTAAATTCGGTTTTGCAGCTCCAAAGAAAAGGTGTTAATTTGATTGCTGCTTGTAAACGTTCTCTTGGAGATGGAATGAATATTAGCTTCTGGGATGAGACGTGGTGTGGGGAAAGTCCGTTAAAAGTGCTTTTCACTCGTGTATATGCGTTAGAAGGAGATAAGAAGAGTAAGGTTGCTCATCGTATTAATATCTCTGATTGGAACATGGTTCTTAGGAGGGCTCCAAAAGGTGGGGTAGAGTCTAGCCAACTCGAAGATTTAAAGGCTGTGATTGAAGACATCACGATGTCGGATAATAAGGATGGTTGGAAATGGTCTTTAGCTTCTAATGGTTTCTCTGTTGCGTCTGCTCGTAAGTTTATTGATGAGCATACATTGCCTTGTGGGTTGTCGTGCACTAGATGGTATAGAGCTGTTCCTATCAAAGTTAATGTATTTCTGTGATATGGATAAACTTCCGTCTATGGTGAACTTGGAACGCAAAGGTATTGATATTGATTCTTTATTATGTCCAGTGTGTGGTGATCACGCAGAGAATGTCGATCATCTCTTTTTTTCTTGTGGGATGGCTCGAGAGCTTTGGAGGTTACTAGCTAGATGGTGTGATTTGGATATCCCGAGTGTGGCTAGCATTGCGGAGTGGTTTTCGTGGGTTAATGCTTGTAAGGTGACAAAGACGGCTAGATATATTCTAGATGGTGTAGCAGCTACTTTGATGTGGTCTATATGGAATTTCTGTAATGCGTAACTCTTTTCTGATTGTAAGCCTAAATGGGCGACTTTATGGGATTCTATTATTTCTTAATCGTTCTTATGGATTTCATCTAGAAATCCTAAGTTGCGTCTTAGTTGGATAGATTGGCTAGGTAATCCCATAGATAATGTCTCCTAGTTGTTTTTGGCTTTAGCTTTTTGCTAGTTTTATATAAAGCCGCTGTTCCAAACAAAATAAAAATCTCATTACACATAATATACATTCATTTATTAATCAATATGCATAGTTTTTAGTTAATAACAACGAATATCTTACAAAATATTTTGTATGTATGCATAATGAATTAAAACCTAGATATGTTATGCATGATGAGATTTAAATCGGTTCGTAGTTCATAATGAATCTAATGTATATGTATATGAAACATTATAGCTTTTACCATAAATGGTCCGAAATAAGATTATGTTTTTTGATACTATAATAATCCCTGAACAAAATTATCAAAGGGTTTATATCCCATGGTACATCATGTTGTGTGAGAAACTCTTTAATCAAATGGTTATGGGTATTAGTCTTGCTTAAAACATGTGAGATAAATTTCTAATATAAATGTTATAAGATAGTTAAAATTGCCGTTATTAAAGAAGAAAAAGAAAAAGAAAAAAAATCCTTGAACATATTATGAATAATTAAATGTGTGTCTATCCATACACCTTAGGTGCCGTTTAGTTGTAGAAAAAATTTCCTCTTTTTTCGTTTCTAAATTTCTTGAAAAGGGAATGATTTTTATTCTCTAGAGAAGAGTTGAGAATTTTGAAAACCCGTTTAGTTAGAGTTATATTTTCTTTTTTTAAAAAAATGATAAGATTACCTCAAATTGCGACAGTGGCGGCGACGGCGGGCGGTGGCGGCGACGGTGGGCGGTGGAGGATGACACGAGAGATTAGGGGTAGAATGCTGCATGTGCTTTTTTTTTTGGAGTTGAGAAAAAAAAAACGAGAAAGAAAAAAGTGAGAATGGTAGAATGGACTTTTCAATTTCTTAGTTAAAATTTAGAAAATGAGAATTTCATTTGTTTGAAAAATTGTTGAAAAAAGGGTGTGACTAAATGGATTTTCAATTTTTTCATTTTCACATGAAAAATTTCCTAGAAAAATAGGATATTTTTCNCAACGAATATCTTACAAAATATTTTGTATGTATGCATAATGAATTAAAACCTAGATATGTTATGCATGATGAGATTTAAATCGGTTCGTAGTTCATAATGAATCTAATGTATATGTATATGAAACATTATAGCTTTTACCATAAATGGTCCGAAATAAGATTATGTTTTTTGATACTATAATAATCCCTGAACAAAATTATCAAAGGGTTTATATCCCATGGTACATCATGTTGTGTGAGAAACTCTTTAATCAAATGGTTATGGGTATTAGTCTTGCTTAAAACATGTGAGATAAATTTCTAATATAAATGTTATAAGATAGTTAAAATTGCCGTTATTAAAGAAGAAAAAGAAAAAGAAAAAAAATCCTTGAACATATTATGAATAATTAAATGTGTGTCTATCCATACACCTTAGGTGCCGTTTAGTTGTAGAAAAAATTTCCTCTTTTTTCGTTTCTAAATTTCTTGAAAAGGGAATGATTTTTATTCTCTAGAGAAGAGTTGAGAATTTTGAAAACCCGTTTAGTTAGAGTTATATTTTCTTTTTTTAAAAAAATGATAAGATTACCTCAAATTGCGACAGTGGCGGCGACGGCGGGCGGTGGCGGCGACGGTGGGCGGTGGAGGATGACACGAGAGATTAGGGGTAGAATGCTGCATGTGCTTTTTTTTTTGGAGTTGAGAAAAAAAAAACGAGAAAGAAAAAAGTGAGAATGGTAGAATGGACTTTTCAATTTCTTAGTTAAAATTTAGAAAATGAGAATTTCATTTGTTTGAAAAATTGTTGAAAAAAGGGTGTGACTAAATGGATTTTCAATTTTTTCATTTTCACATGAAAAATTTCCTAGAAAAATAGGATATTTTTCTCCAACTAAACGCACCCTTAGCCTCTATAAATACTTATCTTACCACTTGGTGACTAAGATGATTAGTAGGAAGATAAGTATGATTAGTAGGAGATTTATTCTTATCTTGATTATCACTTTGATTGTAAGAACCATACAAATAGAGGTTCCTTTGTAGTTTGTAATCATCAATAAAAAATGCATTCTACAATCTCTCTATTCTTCAAGCTTATACTTATTGTTGATTATCATTATTTCGTAACAGAACAAAATTAAATTTACCAATGAACAATTTCTTTATTTAATAGTTGTCATGAATACTTTATATATTCAAGCTTAAGAGGTTGTGGTGGACATTAAATAGTTATATTGACCATGGACCAGTTTACTTCTAACTTAAAAGAAGTTCGTCAAAATTATATTATGTTACTTGTGGACGTATAGTCTGGCCCGCGCCCAGACAATGAGCCAGGCCCGGCAGACAGCGGCCCACTCTACGCCTAAACCCTAATCCATGCCTATAAATACATGGCTGGAATCCCCTTATTCATTATCTCATAACAGGTTACCCTAAACCTAACTCATATATGCTACATCGCATCGATGACTAACTTGACCGTCGGAGGTGGATCCCGGGGCTACGGCCTCGGGTCCACTCCTAACGGGTTCTCTTTGTTGACAGGTCTACTTAGGGCTCGAGAAGACGACTAACGGCCCAGGGAGAGTCGTCGAATCCAGTCTGCGCCAGATTATGCATTAACAAGTGGCGCCATCCGTGGGACATGTTTCACTTTCATATAATGACTAGTTTCACTTTCATATAATGACTAATAATTTATGAGATATTTAAATTTCAGATTGAAAATGAATTTTAACGTGTGGTCAAAAAGTAAATGTCTAGAATTGATTAATTTGAACTTTAGTTTTTTTTCCCTCTCACCCTTACATTATAGATCTAACTATTTAAACGGATAAATAAGAACCTTGCATTAACACAAATTTAAATATATTTTTCTTAAAATAAGATGATACATCCAATAAAAAAAGCACACAAAATAGAAACACTTTATTAAATAGACCCTCACATGAATAAAATTCATGGAGATGCTTTATTCTTCTACTACCAAGACCCAAACCTTTCCAACAAGCATTTGATCATCTACTTAACATGTCCTAAGTTGATCACACCCCAAGCAGTTTGTGGCCAATTCTTCTCCTTAGCCTTATTCAACACAACCCTACACCAAGCCACCCATCCTTCCCATGATATCCTCTTGTCCCATGCAATTCCCCATTCCAAAAAAAGGCTCAACCCCTTCTCAACCTCACTTACACCCTCATCAAACCTTCCTCTACTAAAATAAAACTGACCCAATAACACATGTGGCTCACCCACATATGGGTTCAACTCAATACACTTAACCAACATTTCCTCACCTTTTTCCTTCTTAGCATCATCACATCCATCATCGCACACCACATTCCAATACAAATCCCTTGCCAAAATCTGGTCACTTGCATCAAGGATCTTGGTGCACTTTTCGAAAACTGGAGGGATCACAAGCTGGATATCTTGGTCTCTACCAAGCCCATTATCATTTTTGTTTTCTTGCTTGAAAATCGCTTCTTCACGTACCAAAAGTGTGTAAACTGCACCCATTCTTGACGCTGCATTCATCCATAAACCTGGCTTCCCATTTCCAGGGTACAAAGTGTCGTAACGAGACCCAGTTAGCTCAAGACGACCGTTTGAGTTGTCGTATAAAACGTCTTGGAAACCAAAGTATTGCTCACTGATATCGGCTAATGTCATGAGCAGAAAAACACCAATCATTCTTCGCGAAACTGGGATCTTTTCGCCTGTTTTGTAGTTTTTTCCCATCACTCCACCTGATGGAACTAGTGATTGAATCTTCTTACGCCATTTTTCTTCACTATTAAAGACACCATTTTCCTTAGCATTCCTTAACGAAACATCAGAAGCATCTAGGAATTCTTGGAGCTCGGATTCAGTAAACTGACACATGATGTCTTTATGGACAAGTGACTGACGATGAACAACACAAAACAAGTGAGCCAATCTTTCGGCTTCGTGGCCAATAAGTCCTCGAACAGTGTCTCGACCTGTTTCAGGGTCGAAAAGGACAATGTTACTGTACGAGTTTGAGTAGACCGAGTGAAAAAGTGCGCAAAGTGCGACTGAATCAGGAGCCTTCCATAGCTTGATAATGCGGTAAACATGGCGCAAGTGATCAAGGAAGGTTCCTAGACGATGGAAACATTCGCCTGCTCCCGCTGAGCGTAAAATGGCGATTAAGGGCGGAAGTTTTTGGTCGATTTTCTCGAATTCTTCACGAAGAAATGGCTTAGCGGATTCCAAAAGGGTGTCAAGGTTTTGAGATTCTGAAATGTTCATTGATGAAGGCATTTTTGAAGGTTAATAGTGAAGAAAAGCTTGATGAATGTGTAGTAGGCGGAGATGCCTAAGGCATGCATATATATAGATTGGATTAGGCGGAGATGCCTAAGACATGCATATATATAGATTGGATTGGATGATGAAATATCAATTGAAGGTTAAGAAACGTGTCCAAATAATGACAAAAAATTCAGTTTTTTTCAGACTGTACTTTTCTTAATTGGGTATGTAAAGAAGTTTATTTACCTTTTATAGAGTGAAAAAGAAGATTTGAGCCTTATAAAGTTATTGAAAAAGTTTCAAAAATGCATGCACTTTCCAATATGTAAATAGAGAATTAATAATGAGAAAGATTGATCAAAAAAAATGTTCACATGATGAAAACCATGTTGTTGAAAATTTCGAGTGAGAGTTTTGACACATTGTAATCATGAAAATGTTCATGCTAAACGTGAAGTTTAAACAGATCACATGTACGTACAATGTTGAAAACTAATTGTAATGTCCATTTTAAATGTGATTTATTTCTTAATTTATTTTCTCAGATTAGGACCATGTCAATATTTGCGATAAGAATAACAGCAAGGGAATTGAAAAGTGGTGTAAAAAAACATCTTAGGTTAAATTTTCATTCGGAGTATATATTTATCTTATTTTTTACTCTATTAAAGGTACAAGACATTTTTTTGTGTTCGTAATTGGAAAGTTTTGGAATTTTTCGTTAATATTTGAACGCTTAGGTGGTGTTTGTTTTTTAAGAGGTTCTGAATCTGAATCGCACATCTGAATCTGAATATGAGGCGTAAATGTCTGAATCTGACCGCATCTGAACGAAAAAAAAAAACTCATGTTTGAACCCCACATTTGCTTGCTTGTACTGTTTTTTTTTTTGCTTTTTTTTTTTGTGTCAGCAAGAGGCAACAAGAGTCATTCAGACACCACTCTCAAGTCTAAACCATTAAGATCTTACTGCCTCTAAACGCGTCTGAACGGGAAAAAAGAAACAAATGGTCTGAACGACCAAAATGTCTGACCGCGTCTGAACGGTTCAGATTAAAAGGCTGTTAAGAGCCTCTTTATGAAAAACAAACACCACCTTAGTTGCTAGCTTGCCACACATCAACTTATTTATGCATTCATATAACGAGAAATATGTAAAAATCAGGTTTCAAATAATTCTATGTTAAGCCCCAATTAAGAGTTAAAGGAAGCTAGAAGATATTGGGCCTGTTTGGCATTAGCTTTCTTAAAGCGTTTTAGAAGATTTTACTCATTTTAGCTTTTTAAATCAATTTTAAAACTAATATTGATTTGATTCTTGTTATATAAATGCGTAAACGCGTTAACGAGACAATACATATATGACAAGTTACATTGTATAATGAATGTGTAGTAGGCGGAGATGCCTAAGACATGCATGTATATAGATTGGATGATGAAATATCAATTGAAGGTTAAGAAACGTGTCCAAATAATGACAAATGTTCAGTTTTTTTCAGATTGGACTCTTCTTAATTGGGTATGAAAAGAAGTTTATTTACCTTTTATAGAGTGAAAAAGAAGATTTGAGCCTTATAAAGTTATTGAAAAAGTTTCAAAAATGCATGCACTTTCAAATATGCAAATAGAGAAGTAATTATGAGAAGGATCGATCAAAAAAATGTTCACATGAAAACCATGTTGTTGAAAATTTCGAGTGAGAGTTTTGACACATTGTAATCATGAAAATGTTCATGCTAAAAACGTGAAGTTTAAACTGATCACATGTACGTACAATTACATGCAAATGATGCCTCATATAGGAGTTAATAATGTATTTCAGCTCGATCGGGCTAAAACTTTTACTTATCTAGTGGAATATGAAGTGAAAATTTCGTTACATTTGAGTGAAACAAAGAATTTCAAAGGATGATATAACTGGAAAATCCAAGTTTAGGGGTACCATTTATGCATTCAAGTAGTTATTAGAATATGATTTAGGTTGGTTTGTGTGGTTCCATTAAGTAAGAATCATGTTTTTACTGTAAATTAAATGTAAGCATTCTAACAAAACACAAATGTTTTACTCAAAGTTGTTGAATAGATCTGCTAGACTGCTACAAAACCAAAATAAAACATATTTAAAGTAGTTTGCTTGATACGACAAATTAATTCTACTTTCGTAAAAATCAAGATTAGTACAAATACTCATGGTATGTAAAGATGTGACGTTGTTGTGTATCAAGAATATATTCTTGGACAACAAAAACAATTTGTAAGTTCTATATACGCTGTTTATTTATAAACGTTGTAGGGATATTTTTAGGGTTATTGACAAAAAAA
>LBNU01013493.1:127011-139166 GCA_014162995.1 Artemisia annua
AAAGCTTCATATTTGGCATGAAATATGCAAGTTTTGTGACTCAAAAAAGAAGGTGTCTTACTGTCTTGGAAAAATTTGTAGTGCTAAGACGTGTTAAAAGAGTTCATTTTCAAAAATGAATTCTAGCACTGGTGATGCACGTGGGGAGGATAAGAGGGTTTCTGAAATATGCATTTGGTCAACCTTGTACCACTCTGCGATGTGTATCCTTAACTTCTTTAGTACAGGTGACCTCATCAAGATAAGCTTCACAATACTCAATTCAGTTTCTGTGTAGCTTAAGTTAGTAACCTCAAATTCCCTCATATGCTCCAGCCAAATATCTGAATAAACTTCTATTGAAACCTCTTCGTCACGGGATTCATCCAAAACCTACAATAAGTATCAATATGTATCATTCAGTGTTTTTCTTTTTTGTAACGGAAAAAATATCTATCATTAAGTGTACTTGGCCAAAGAATAAAAAACAAAAAGTATAAAAGATAGACTTTTGTCGTTATTTACGTTCAGCGTAAGTTTCTCCAGGTTCGGGGAGCTTCTGATGAAAAGAGCAATTATTTGTAACCCATACACATCCAATGGTATGTCTCCTATACACAAGCTTTTGAGGTGGACTAATGTTACTGGAACCTGTTGAGGTATTCTTCCGTAATTTGTGTCTACAGCCATATGCTTGAACCATAGGGAAAAAAAAGAAAGAAAGATATAAAGCCTTATTTTTCTGTGAGTTGAATCAATCGTATACAATGGGGATCAGATTACCTCAAGGATCTCTCGCCAAATAGTTAGACATTCAATCACCTTTAAAGACTCAAATAGGTTAGTAATAGTGGTAATACCATCTCTATCGTAGAACTCGTGAGTTTTCTGCAGAAACATACAATATTCAGATAAGTTGTGTCATGCACATGCTCATGAGACTTGATATTCTATTTTAGTATGAAATTACCAGAGTCATGGTCTTAAGCAATGGACAAGTAGATAGAAGATGTAGAAGTGCTTTCATAGATATCTTTGAGTTTTGAACATATAAGCTAGTCAGGCTACCAAGTCCAACGGAAGTTTTATTTGGTTTCTTCATATTTTTGGGTAACCATGATGTCTGACGTTTACGTTTTGGCTGACTGAATGTTGGTTCATATCTAAGGTCACAACCGTTGAGACATAGGTCTGTTAACTGAGTCATCGAGAAAAGAGATAAGGGTAACGGCGTGGACATCAAATACAACCAACTGGCCCGGTAAACAGAATCAATTGTTAATTTCTTGAGAGTCTTTTTCCTTGACAAATGAGATATTATACAGTCCATCTCTGAGTCAGTAGCCCAGACATTTGTAACAAGGGAAAGGGTGAACTCTTGTATTGGACCAGCGTGTATTACTAGAGCTTGGCCTACACCACACAAAAGTTTACTGCAGTTGATCCTCCTTTGCTCTTGATTCAAGGTTTGTGTGCAATCCTCCTCAATAACCATAATTTTAGGAATTTTGGTCCAATGATACCTCCATTCCTTGGAGAGGGTACTTGTCCTTACTACGTCTTGATACGGCAAAAGACATAAGATGGTTTCTGTTATGCATAGAGGAAGGTTGCTAATCCTATCCATCTCGATCCAGATATTCTTGTTGGCTGCAAAATAAGTCATACACACACAAAAATAGCCTAATGCATAAGAATAGATAAATTTTGTAATCGTGTAAATCCTCGTATAAACATTCAAGGATATAACAAGTGTAAAATATATTGAAATTTAATATACTTTAACTGGCCAAATAAGAACAATACATTAGGACTATAAATCTATATCACTTTGCACACACTATCTTTATTATACATCGATGTTGCTACACCAAAAGTCTTGGCTGTAAGTCAAGCCTTTAACTGTGTTGTAGTATCAGTTTCTTTTTTTCTTTAACTTCGGTTCACGTTCTCTAAACCAATATGATTAACCTAGGAGATACTTTGTGGAATAAGAGCTCAGGGTTCCGAGTCTCGACTCTTGCTCACTCCAGTTGGTGCCCCACTAGGCCAAGAGAGTTGCCGGAGCTATTCCTTGTGGGGTGGACAATGGCCGGTGCCAAAAGGCNCGCGCCCATCGTTTTCTGAAACAAGTGCATGTGACTGATCAGACCCGGCCTCTTTTCTTCTGGCTTCCTCATTCATCAAGGCGTCTGTGACCATTTGCATAGTCACGGTGCCGCTGGGGGCGGAATTACTGAGAGTGACAACAAGGGTCTCCCAACTATCAGGTAGAGAACTCAGGAGCAATATGGCTTGTTCCTCATCTTTGAGAACCCATCCGGACGCACTTAGCTGGTTCACGAGATCCTGGAACTGACTCGTGTGTTCAGTTACAGAGGTACCACCACGTAACTTGTGATTTACCAGTCGTCTCATTAGTAACGTTTTGTTTCGGGCCGTCTTCGCCTGATACATGGATTCGAGCTTTTCCCATAGCTTGTATGCACTTTTCTCTTGTGCAACATGATGGAACACACTGTGGTCGATCCACTGTCGAATTTGTGCAACAGTTTTCCTGTTCATTTTGTCCCACTCATCGTCAGTCTTCTTATCGGGTTTTGCCCCTTGGTTGTCGAGGGGCTCTGCTAAATCCTTCAAATTTAGCAAATCTTCCATACGGAGTTTCCACATGTTGTAATTTGTGGATGTGAGCGGAATCATGGTATCCGATGATGATTTCTCCATGATAAAGTGCACTTAATTTGCTTGTACAAGTGGAAGCAAAATTAGGCAAACTGGACTCACAAATGAATCCGAAATGCTCGAAACTGGAGTCCGCTTCCAGAACCGGTCTGAAAGAGGGTGTACCAACGATTTAGACCAATGGACCAGACCAAATCAAAAAATGGCCTCGATGAATAACCAAGCTCTTGATACCACTTGTTAGGATCGGAAAATTCTTCTATTCATAACAAGAACAGAATTACAGGAGGAGTCAAGCTCACTCGACTACAAAAAACCGAACCTATTACAAATACTCTCAAGTGTTTATCTCACTGATTTTCTCTCTTGTTTTTGGTGCCTGGAACCTGAATATTGAAGCTCTATTTATAGGTGAAAAACTTAGACATTTGGATGGTATTAGTCTTCCTACGGTGTGTGAAAGGCTTAAATCATTTAATTGCAATATCATGCTTGACTGAGATTGCCCACCATTGGAGCAGAGATTGCCCACTGTTGGAGCAGTAGACCTTGTCCATTTTACACTTCCAATTTGAGGCTGGACATAACACTATTTTTCATCGTATATGCCACGCCTAAGGTATATATCTATGTTATTATCATGTTATTATTATTATTATTATTATTTTTTTTTATCTTTTTAACATTATACATTTACAAAAAGCAATAATAATACAATGCATGGCCAACCCCCTTAGCCAACCAGGTGATAGCACAAAAGGACTCCCATAAAACCTAGAAGACCCACTAGAGGTAACAACCCAACTTCAATACGTACAACAACACTCTAACATACAAATAAACATGACCCAAGGCTATGACACAACTGAGACCACTGTCACACACTAGGAAGCACTTCTAGTACATTGTATTAATTACATCACCAATACTTAATTCATATTAATTACTTTGATTACTCAATATCACCATTCTACTGTATTGATGCATCAAAATAACAATGCAACAAAAACTATAGATCGCCACATATTATTCCGAAGACCACCACACTAACCTCCACTTTTTGTCATCATACATACAATACCTGCATTTGACCACCTAAGAGCATTAGCAACAATAACACAGGTTATTAAATAACGCAGCGCCACGTCAGCTTTAACACAATAACTCAACACAATAACTCAACACCCACAATAATAACTCAGCAATAACTCAGGTTATTCAATTATTTTCATATTCACCCCCTAAACTAAAACCAACAATTCATTTATTAAACCAAATAACATTAAAACTTAAAAACTTACAATACGAAATATAAAATAATAAGAACAACGGTTGCGAAACATATGAAATTAAAACAAACGAATTACAACTACTTATTCATCGTCTTCGGAATATTCATCTTCGCGGTGTTGTTGGCGTTGAAGACGTTTCTGCCAAACATGCTCCATGAGGTCTCGTTGTAGTCGAGTATGCGCTGATGCGTCGCGCATTTCCCTTGTCTTGCGCATCTGCGTATCACACCTGTCGATCCACCTTTGTTGACTCAAATTTGGGGTCGGATCCACCCACATTCTGCCATATTCACGGAGTTTAAACTTTTGATCTTTTAGGATCATGTTATGCAAAATAATGCATGTATACATGGTTCGTCGTATCTTGGCAATTTCCCATTGTCGTGCCGGTTGTTGTAGTATACCCCAACGTCCTTGGAGCACACCAAAAGCACGTTCGATATCCTTGCGCGCACTTTCTTGCTTTCTTTTAAAGTAACCATGTTTCTCGTCAGTGGTGGCCGAGAAGGATTTGACGAAAGTTGACCACTGCGGGTAAATTCCGTCAGCCAAGTAATACCCCTGTTCATATCTTTTTCCATTTAACATGTAGGGTGCCCTTGGAGATTCATTGGCAAGGATGCTGTCGAACAAGTTAGAGTTATCTAAAACATTAAGATCATTATTGGCCCCTGCCATACCAAAAAATGCATGCCAAATCCACAAATCTTGTGAAGCAACAGCCTCAAGCATTAACGTTGGGTATCTTTTATCACCCCTACCAAATTGTCCCTGCCAAGCCACCGGACAATTTTTCCACGCCCAATGCATGCAATCAATGCTACCAAGCATACCCGGAAAATCATGCTGACGTTCATGCAACTCGTAAATACGTTGAATGTCGGACCATGTTGGTGCTCTTAAAAACTCATGCATATACAAATCCATAACACACATGTTAAAATTATCTAGACAAAAACGTGAAGTAGACTCACCCATTTGCAGATACTCATCGAACGCATCTGGGGCGGTGCCGTACGCTAGTTGGCGTATTGCAGACGTACACTTCATACGTGCACTAATACTCCCTCGACCCGTGCAATCGTGTCCTGACTTAAACCATTTAAAGTGAGCTGGAATATCATCGGATTCGTAAGATTCAATATCTTCGACTATTTGTAGAAATAGTCTCCGGCTCATACGAAACCTCCTACGGAAGTTACCGTGCGTATACTTGCAACCTTGAACGAAATAGTCATTGTTCAAACGTTCCTCAGCAATCTCACGTTCACGATATATGTGAGTACGACGGTTAGAGGATTCAGCTTCTTCTTCCTCTTGTTGTATGCGCTGATGTAATTCGAACGCATCAACCATAAACTGTATGTCTTCTTCGTCATCAACGTCTGACCAACTCGGACCAAATTCGTTAATTTGATTTGGATCCATAATGAGTGAAAAATGTTTTTTTTCTTGTATATGGAGTGCAAAGGGTGGAGAATTAGTGGTTGATAGTATGGAAAATATGTATGTGTTTAGTTGGTATTTATAGGTGTGTTTATTTGATTTGATTTTTTTTTTTTTTTGAAAAACAAAAACTAGCCGTTATGTATTTAAAACATGGGGGGGTAAAGTGAAATTTTTTTTAAACGGTAATATTTTAAACCGTTATAGGGGGATAAAGTTTTTTTTTTTTTAAATAACGCCCCTTAACGCAGCGTTAAGGGGATAACGTCCCACGTTAACGCTGCGTTAACGTGGGAGGTGCAGTGGTAACGCGAGCAATAACGTGGCCAAAATGCTTAATAACGTGGGAGGTGCGTTACCATTACACATGCTCTAATATTCAGACAATACTTCGACCATTATTTTATGCATGGTATTCCTGCCCATGTAAAATTAGATACACAAAATTTATGATAGTGAAAATTTTTCTCCGATTATATATTCGAAATTCCGGATACTCGGATATCCGGAAATTTTGGATATCTGAAATTGCCAATACAAATACTAGATTATCCCAGTGCGAACCCTTCTTCACAAATTATTGGCTCATTTCTTGACTTCAGTTGTTTCTGAAAACTTTTTTTTTTCATCAATAGCTTTATGTTGACAAGCTATCTAAAGCATGATCAATTTACTACTTTCAGTTGTTTTTATACGACATGACACACAAGAGACATTGAGTATTTCCTTTAATTTGCTTACTCATATTATGAGATATTGGTACTTAACTCTAAATTATATGGGTAAATTAGACTGTTATGTTGATGACCCGGTGCAACACACGGGCAGTCAAATTCTAGTTATAATCATATGTATAATCTGAAATTAAGTTTTACACTTGAGAAGTATTAGCTCAAGTTATGTACAATCTTATGTGTAAAATGAAATTAGAATTTACATATGAGAAGTATTAGCTCTAATTACGTACAACCCGAACCCGTATCCTCTGGGAAATTTGATATCCGTTAAATCCCCGAGCTGACTGACTCTGGAAACAATGTCGGTGCTTAGAAACCGATGATGGTGGCTAGGATGGTGATCAGGTTCAGGGATGGACATGGGATGGACATGATGTCCGGGCTTTCCCTGAGTATACCTATGTCAACTATATGTTCTTGAACCTCGAAATCTTGGATGTTTATTGCCAACCCTTCGTGTTTGTAGCATTGGTATATAACTATTTGAATTATACCCAATACAAACCCGCATAAATTTGGCACCTACAAAACGTACAAATCACAAAGTTTATTCCTCTAAAAATTACTTAAATTTGAGTCATTTATAGTCTAAAAATGGAAATAGAAAATAATACTCCGTATCATATACCATAACAGTCAGTCCACGGTGAATAACCCATACACAAATTCCGCAATATGGCGTTTAGTGTGAGGAAGCAAGATAATGGAAAAGACATGTATTTTGTGCTTTTGGTTCTCACAACTTGAAACTGTAGTAATAACCAAAGAAAATATATAAAAGTTAGTCTCATCAAATACAGAAGTTTTGTTATTTTAACTATAATTTAATATCACAAGTCTATTGATCGTAAGTGCTTGCCACGACCATGAGAGGTGTTGCACATCCGCACATGGAAACCCCGACACATAACAATCCCACGATGTTAGCCCGTCTCCATCGTTGTGAGAATGTTAGGGTGGCCAGACAAATGATGAGAGCCAACCCCATCATAACGATAAGGCCTTGAATGTCTTCTTCTACAGGAATTTCATGTTTCTCTTAGTTTGTTAATATAATATATGCTAAAATAAAACTTTGTACTATATGAAAGTAAACATCTGATTTAGCAAGAGAAGGTTGATTGGAAATGACTTCATATCTTTAGTTTGTTAAAATAATTTCTTTACAAGGAAATGCCATGTTTTAATAATATTATGACCATGTTTATCAGCACATATTTGACATGATTAAATGTATGTTACTTAAGAGTGTAATGAAATTTTAAAGTTAAACCAGAGTACAATGAGTAGAAATGTTGAATATATGAAAAAAAAATTAGATACATACCTTAGTGTGAGGCATGGCATATACAATGAAAAATAGGACATACGCCAATCTAATCAACGATCCGGCAACATTGATCGTTATTAGAAGCAACACATCCCCTTCTTTGATTAGCGAATAATATAGCCACAACAATCTGCTACAGAAACTGTGTATGGCAATGACTGGTATTCCATTTTCGATTTTGCCCGGTAAATTTGTATAAAAATATATCCCTAAAATGTTTATAAATAAACATCGTAATTAAGTTATGAATACCTAATAAACCAGTAGTTTATTGTATGTGTTTCATTAACCTTTATAAGATAATGTAGAACTTACATCGGAGCGAAGCAAACGCCATAGATACAATGTTACCTGTAGCATACAACAAAAATTGTCTTTATTAGAGCGTATAAAATAGAAATATTAGAAACTAGTATAAAAATGTGATGTTACCTAGGATGCCCAAGACCAATACGAGTGGGTGTTGAACATCCAAAATCGCATAACTACTAAATGTTTTTTAATTGGTTAAGTGATTAAATTTATGTTTTTTATGAGTGATAAACCAATACGTATGTACCAGTAAAGTGAGAGTTGTTGTCAACTAGATTCTGTGTAGCAACATATTTATAATGATACGATACATATACCATAAGTCCATAACAGTAGGTCCACAGTGAATAACCCATACACAAACCACAATATGGCGTTTAATGTGAGGAAGCAAGATAATGGAAAAGACATGTATTTTGTGCTTTTGGTTCTCGCAACTTGAAACTGTAGTAACAAACCAAGAAAATCAGCTGTTTAGTGGGACCTTAAGATCACGATTTGATTCTACGATCCCGACCTTGCAAAAACAATAACGATTCTAGGTAAAATCGCGATCTTGATAACCTTGGATAGTAAAAAAAATGATTCTAGGTAAAATCGCGATCTTGATGACATAAAGCTATTGATGCAAAAAAATGAGGTTTAGGAAACATGGATAGTCAAGAAATGAACCAATAATTTGCAAAGAAGGGTTCGCATTTTGGGATAATCTAGTATTTGTATTGGCAATTTCGGATATCCAAAATTTTCGGATATCCAGTATTTGTATTGGCAATTTCGGATATCCAGTATCCGAAATTTTGAATATATACTCAGAGAAATTTTTTTCACTATATAAGATTTTGTATATCCAGGAAAACAAGATATAAAATAATGGTCAAGTATATACTGATTTTTGTCTGAATATCATGCGGTCAAATATTGTATTTGTGGCGGCAAAAATTGAAGGCTACTGTGTTGGTCCTCGGAATAAAATGTGGCGAGCTATAGTTCTTTTCATTTGATGGACCAATATAATTTAGAGTAATCAAAATAATTAATATGAATTAAGTATTGGTGATGCAATTGATACAATGTACTAGAAGCGCTTCCTAGTGTGTGATAGTGGTCTCAGTTGCCCCTAGTGGGTCTTCTTGGTTGGCTAAGGGGGTTGGCCATGTATTGTATTATCGACCAGGATTCACCGACACACTTTTCCCGTCACAAATTTGTCGGAAACCACTTATACTGATGGATTTCTGACAGAAATGGTCGTCGGTAAAGACCAGATGTGTAGTAGTGATGATACTAATGGACGCATATTCAAATTTTGTGTTATTTATCATTTAAGGTCAAAATGTGTGTACGTATATTTTAAATTTAAAATGAGTAAGAGTATAGAGGTACCTAGGATTCCGAAACAAAGAGTCAGTGGATGTTGGGTGTCAAAAACCGCCATGTTAGCACCCTAAACAATGGTAAATGGCACTCAAAACGTCAATAAAAGCAACAAAAAGTATACGCGAATGACAACTAAAATACAAATATCTGAAAACTGGAAGGGCAGTATCTCACTTTTATATAAGGTGTTTAATCAGTAGAAAAGAATTAAAGAGATATTACTGATTAAACACTAGAATATAACCAGCTGCTGCTAAAAACACGGTATTCATATAATCACTTTCAAGACGCAATCTCACCTTTAATATAAATATCTGAAAACTGGAAGGGCGATATAATGGACCAAAAATCTGTGAATAAATACACAAAACAAATCAAAATCAATTAAAAAAAAGTACTTATGATAAGAACATACGAAGGTGGGTGGTCGGAACCAAAAAACAGTACACTTGTACCTTATTTCAAGAAAATAAAAATGGTACGAAGGTGGGTGGTCGGAACCAAAAAACAGTACACAATCGTATATAGATAGTTTCATAGATACATAGATGATAAATGCGTGACCTACTTGAATCCATAACTAATAGTTTTTTGAAACCGATAAGTTAGTGACTTTTGATGATTTTAACATGTCTCACCGCTTATCTTTCACTATATTTATTTTATATTATAATAATTTAATTTAATTTGTGGTGTTAATATTGTGAGACAGTTAAAAATTGCTGTTTAAAAAAAAATTAATTTAAACCAAAAAAATTTATATTACACAAAACAAACAGTTTTATAAATTTATCATACTTTTTCCCTCTCCAAACTTCTGTTCAAACTTGTACAAATACAAATTTATCATACGTTTGGTTCGCATAATGTTTTTGAAGGAATTGTAATTTGAATAAATTGTAATTCAAAGAATTGGAATGTGTTGGAATTGTAATGTGTTGTAATTGTAATTGAGGAAATCTGTCATTGTGTTTGGTTGACTCGCAACGTAATGTAATTCAAAATAATAATAATAATAATATAATAATATAATAACAATATTATAATAATATAATAATATAATATAATATTAATAATAATAATAAAATAATAATATTATTAATAAAATAATAATAATAATAATATTTATTAAATAATAATAATACAATAATAAAATAATAATATAATAGTAATATTAATAATAATAATAAAATAATATTATTATTAATAAGATATTAAATAATAAAATAATAATATTATTATTTATTAAATAATAATAATAATAATAATAATAAAATAATATTATTATTAATAAGATATTAAATAATAGAATAATAATAATATTATTATTATTTATTAAATAATAAATAAATAATAATAATAATAATAATAATAATAATAACAATAATAATATTAATAATATTGATATTATATTATTTATTAAATAAATAAATAATAGTAATAATAATAATATTATTATTATTATTATTATTATTATTATTATTATTATTATTTAATAATAACAATAATAATAATAATAATAATAATAATAATAATAATAATATTAATAATAATAATAAAATAATAATATTATTAATATAATAATAATAATAATAATAATAATAATAATAATACTAATAAAATAATATTATTAATAATACATTAAATAATAAAATAATGATATTATTATTTATTAAGTAATAATAATAATAATAATAATAATAATAATAATAATAATAATAATAAAATATTATTATTAATAAGATATTAAATAATAACATAATAATATTATTATGTTTTAAATAATAAATAATGTAATAATAATAATAATAACAGTAACAATAATAATAATAAATATTATTGATAATATTATTTATTAAATAATTAATAATAATAATAATAATAATAATAATAATAATAATAATAATAATTTATAAATATTGATACTTTGAATTATTAAATACTGAATTACAACGTAATTCAAAACTTTCCATCCCACTTTCTATGTAATCTGAATTCCCTCCCTTGATGTAATTGGAAATATTGAATTACAATTACATTGCAGACCAAACAGTATACGCAATGTAATTTGAATTACAATTACGTCCATTATGCAAACCAAACACCCTACGTAATGTAATCAAATTACAATTACATCCAATTACGTCCGATTACAACGAACCAAACAGTTGCAGACCAAACAGCATACGTAATGTAATTTGAATTACAATTACGTCCATTATGCAAACCAAACACCCTACGTAATGTAATCAAATTACAATTACATCCAATTACGTCCAATTACAACGAACCAAACAGGGGCCCACGTGTTTGAGCATTTAAAAATAAAACTATTCTTCGTATAAAAAAATAAAAACACATGTTGGAAAATATTGATGGCGGGAAAGCATCCTCGCTTTCCGTTATAGAATCTTGTCCACTTGCACAGATGCGAATCATCCCAAAAAATACTTTTATAACTCTCTCTTTCAATAACCCAATTTACCATTTCACCCTCCACACCACCATGAACTGCCAACGCATCTCCGCGGTGATCTTCGATATGGATGGCACCCTTTTGAACACAGGTATTATCTTGACACCACCCACCATCAGTTTTATTCATTACTGGATGTTTATATATGATGGTTTTTGAGTAACATAACTTGTTTTGAATAAAAGACTGGACTTGCTAAATTTAGAAAGCAATAAGCAGTTTTAAGTAATCAGATTTGACAAATGTGATTTTTATCCCTGATTTGATCATCTTTATATCGGATTCTCATTAAGTTACTAGTCACATTTTAAATATCTTGCGGTGTATTTGTTTAACTGGCTCATGCTCGTAAATGCTTACCTTGGTCTGTTATATTTTGTTTAAATTTTGTCTTTTTATTTTGGGTGGTATCAAGAGCAACTTACAAAGGATCTATTAAAGGAATTTCTTGTAAAATATGGGAGGGTTGTGGATATGGAGAAGGAAAACAAGAGGCTCGGGATGACTCACGATAAGTC
>LBNU01013493.1:139360-155026 GCA_014162995.1 Artemisia annua
AGCATTTTTTACATTTCTTTATTTATTTTCATAGGGCATTTTTTTTTTCATCTAATTTAGTCATTGTTATGTTCCAAATAGATTAGAATTTTTTTTTTTTTTTTTTTTTTTTTTTTTTTTTTTTTTTTTTTAAGGCAAATGAATTTTATAGATCTGTAACATAAAGTTACAGCTTTATTGTAGGACGTCCAATATTACTTTGATGCTGATCTGAATATATCATTCCATAGCGCATGATTTTGCTAGTTTATTGTATCTGCAATACCTTAAAAGCTGCAGACTATGAACTCTTCATTTCACAGAATAGTAAAAATATTTCGGATGCTTCATATAAACTTTGTTATGATCACTTTCTATCCAAAAAATACAATGCATATTAAACCCAAAGACAGGAGGTTTGTCTATGAGGGCCCTCCCATTAAACGGCTAATGACAGTTACTTATTTTTATCCAGAAGTCTTAGACCGAGAAATTATGTCGCATTCACTTTGAAATCTTATTAGGTGGCTGCAGGCCAAATCACTTCCTGGTGTTAATCGCCTCATCAAGCATCTCCGTAAGCACGGAATTCCATTTTCAGTTGCTTCAAACTCCGCAAGGAAACATGTAGTAGCCAAAGTTAATGCCCAAAAAGGTCATATTGGTTCATTCTTTTCTACTTTTATTGTTCTAAGACTTCTTATTTTATTGAATTGCATTTTTACATAGACGCTATTCAAAGTAACTATTAATTCTTAACAAACAGAAATGTATATAACGTATATTAGTACATATAAAAGAAGCTAAGATACTTTTAGCGATTCTTAGTGTGGAAAAGTATATCATTAATTTCTGGCTAAAGTAACAGTAAGTTTATACTTACGCAATATATTTCTTTTGACTAAATTCATAAACATTTTTAATGATAGGTTGGAAAGAGTACTTTTCAGTAGTTCTTGGAAGTGATGATGTCAAATTAGGGAAGCCGGCTCCAGACCTGTAAGCTTGTAATACAACAATTTCTAGTAACTTGTAATTTTTGCGCCTCTAGATATTCAAGAAAGAACTAAAAATATCACGTGATATCTGAAAATCACTTGAACACAGATTTTTGGAAGCTGCAAGCAGAATGGGCGTGGATGCATCTTGCTGCCTTGTTATCGAAGATTCTATGTAAGTATATCCTGCTCTTTTCTCTTCTTTTTAAAATGGTATTGAGTATTCATGATCTATGTGTTACTCTCAAATCCTTATAACTTTTTAACAGTACATTTGTACCAAACTTTAGATTTTCTAAATGCATAGTTTAGATCCGAGTTTTGTCAGGTAAATGGGTATTTTTTTTGGGTAAAGGGTTGTACCCGGTGAAGTAAGGTTAATGGGTATTTTATAGGATTCCAGGTTGGGTTAACTGTAAATATGTCAACAGAACAGGGGTTAAAGCTGGAAAGGCAGCAAATATGAAAGTAGTGGCAGTGCCATCTATTGAAGGTGAATCGGATGAATTTTCAATAGCTGATTATGTGATGCATTCGCTCCTAGATCTTCAGCCAGAGCTATGCGGACTCCCACCATTTGATGACTGTATGTTTCCTTACCAAATATGTCACCATCCACTGTTTTAAACAAGGAAACTGCGTATGTAGACAATTACAATTTAGGTTAACTTTATGTCGTTGCAGGGGTGATGAACGCATTACCAATTGAACCCGTTCATTTCAAGGGATCATACAAAAATGGATTTATACAAGAAATTTCAGGTTTACAGTTTGCTTTTCTTTGTTATTTCATCATTTGTATGATTGTATCACATGTATGTTTAATAAAAGCATTTATTAAAATCACCTCCCTAGAAGTGGCAAAATAGGTTGGTTGGGTGATGGGTTAAACTACTTAAACATGTTGAGGTGAAAATGGGTGTATTTTATTCATTTTCTTTGAACATTATGTAGGTGGCTTTGTGAAGTAAAATAGGTTTTATGAGGTCAAAATGACTTTTTTGACCCCTAAGAGTTAAGTAATTGGGTTGGAAATTTCCTCCTTTGCACATCCCCTGCATGTACTTTTTTTTTTTNTTTCTGATCTTCCTAGTCAAGCCTGGGGTGTGTACTTTGGATGGGCTGATTTCGAATCACAGGAGAGAATTAAGATCGTGGTTAGCACTAGATGGGACCGTATCCATGGATCTTTGGCGAGAAACATTGTGAGAATCTTAACATTTCTAAGATTTCTAATCTTTTAAATAAAATTTCTTCTGTTAGCAGGATTAGGAAAATTGCTGATTTAACCATGGTGCTTCTTTCTTTAACCACTTTGGTACTAGGCTCTACTTGCCAAAAATTTCATTTTCCTATTTAGTGTACTATTCTTTGATGATACGCAGATCCTCGTAAAGGAGTAATTTGGGTGTTGGAGGGAGGGTTAAAGATTTTTGTTAGAAAGGGTCATATGGGGAGGTAAATAAAGTAGTTTTCTTTCAAGGATGTACGTCAAAAGGTTTACAAATCACTCGCAATATACTGAAGTGTGATCAACCTCCCAAGTTGGTTTATCAGACAAATTAGATCACATTTTAGTTAGATCTCATTTGATCCTAAGTATAATAGTTAAGGTTATCAATTCTTGATTGAAATTTGGAAAAAAGGATTTTCAGGTTAGCCCAACCCAACTTCAGCACACTTGTCCATTTGTCTGCCTGTATGTCTAATATATATATCAATAACTAGCGTTTATGCCCTTTAAGTAGAGATGGAAAAATGAATGGTTTGGTAACATGTCAAAATGGGTCGGGTTGGACCAATCTTCTTTTTAATGATCTAAGTATGTATGCGTTTTAGTCTATTCACCTATGATCTTGTACTATTATTAAAATATGAGATTCTTGTCAATAAATTGAATGCCATCAATAACAATAAAGGTTAGAGTGGGTAAAGAGGTAACCTTAGGTCATTGGGCTGATGACAAGAATAAAAATTTCTTTTGATGATTTTGGACTTCAACTAGAGGTGATGTTCTAAAGGGGCTTTTATAAAAGGGCAAATACCATAAAAAAGCATCATACTTGTCCTAAAATGCAATTTTGGATATCGAACAAATTTTTTTCCTTATATGGGTACTGAACTTTCATTTTTTGGCCTCTTTGAGGCACTTTGTGACGTTTTTGCCCCTCAAATTATTAAAAATCCAGGGGCAAAAATGTCACAAAGTGCCTCAAAGAGGCCAAAAAATGAAAGTTCAGTACCCATATAAGGAAAAAAATTTGTTCGATACCCAAAAGTGACTTTCTTTGCAAGTATAGTGCTTTAACATGGTATTTGCCCTTTATAAAAGGTCACATCTGATATAAATCATCTTTATATTTCTGATTTAGAATTTTAAATTTTTATTTCTTAATCAGAAACATATATGAAAATTGTAAATAAACATCCTTAATGATTTGTACCTTTTATTTCAGCAAGCTTGTTTTCTTAATGGCAACGCTGCACGAATCTATGATCAGCCAATGGAAGTAGCACTTGTTGGTTACATCAGGGGATTTCATACCATGGTAACTAGATCTATGGTAGAAGAGTAAACCACACTCTAGTTGTCATATTGGTTCTCTCTACTACTCTAATGGTCCTCAAATTCATTTCTGATCATATGATTTATCCCTAAGGGGTCAAATGGGTCGAAAGTTGCAAAAAATTGTGATTTGGTTGCAGCCTTGGAAAAAATTTTTTTTTCCATAAAAACGATATTGTTAATTTTAATAAAATAACTTGCATACAAACATAGAATATTTAGTTGCGGGTCAACCTGACATGTAAAAACCCATTTTGACCTGTTACAAAACACGCCCTTATTTCCACCAATAGTTGTGACCCTTGGTAGACAAGGGTAACAATCCATGACATTCTAATTTAGTTTATTTATTTTGTTATATTGTAAGCTTCATCGAAACAACTTTGTACATGATTTGCAGCAAAATCTCGCAACTGATGCTCAAATACTCGACCAAGACAAGTCAACTGCAGAAGCTTGCTTGGATGTAGCAGCATATAGCTATCATGGGCGCAGCACTTCCTAGCTTTACATTTGACTTGAAAATTCACAAAAAAATGTTACTTGCCTGACATTACAAATTATATGAAAGGATCATACTTTATGCTGAGCTCAAGGTACATGAATTCAAACAAGCCGAACTAGTAAGTACCCATTTAATTTTTTCCGTGTGTTAAATGTGGCTTTTGGTCATATTTTGTTGAGGTTAAAATTTTTGCTGAAAATTTAGTGCAGTATTCAAACATTAATTTGTGCTATATGACTTATTATTGCCTAATTGTAATGGGCGGAATAATCATATTCAGTGGAAGATAACTTTTTTTTTTATGCTGTCATGCTTATTGCTTGTTTGTTAATTTGCCATTACTGGAAGTCTGGAACTATATATTGGTGGTTTATATTCTACAATAGTTTTTATGGATTAATAAGTTTCAGTTGTTTTAATCCTAGTTCAGCTTTACGGTTTTGTCAGCATGTATAAAGATTGTACATTCCATGTTCAGTTAGAATGTACAATAGAGCAAAACAACATTTAGACAACATTATATAAAATTTTGGAAATAATACTACACGTGATACGTCCTTGGATTATTGTTTTAGATTTCCTCTCTAAGACCTTAATACGACTTTTTTTTATCTATAACTCATTCACACATCGTTTCCAAAGGAAAGTTTAAATAATGCGAAACATGTATATGGAATTAGTAGGTACTCCAAATGTATTAAGCTAAAACATACGGAGTGGTTGCATGATAAAAGTTGTACCATCTGAAGACACATAAGACTAGTGATAATAAGCTAGCAAAGACACGTGCTTTGCTTCCGTAGCACCTCGAAGACGCGTCATCCGCTATTTAGAGACACCTAGCAAAGACGCATCCTTCATGCTAAAATGAAGTCAGTCATGGTGAAAACCGACTTGTGGAAGGTGTGGTTGTGTGTGATTTTGATTTTTGTGGGGTATATTCGTGTTTTAAGTGCTGTGTGTTTTGGTGGTGATGTTGGGTGTGTTATTACACTTTAATTTGTTGGTTGTGATGTTGGTTGTGGAGAGAGAAGCTGACCTAACGCTGAGTTGGTGGTGATGTTGGTCAATATTAACACTACCCTAATGCAAGTCCTATAATTTTTAATCAATTACACTTGGATGAAATCACGGAATTGTAAGGCTGGTAGCAATAGTGACCACAAACATGACCGTTAACTTAGTGTCACGTCAGCTTCTCTCTCATCAACAACATCATCCCAGCATAGTGTAATAAGACAACCAATATCACCACCTAAATATACTCCACTTATACACAAATATACCCCACAAACATTCATACACACAAAGTTAAAGAAAAAGAAGTCGGTCCCTCAAAAATGGTCCAAGACGCGTCGAAGAGGGTGGCTCTTTTAGTGGTGACGCGTCGATGGTGGGCCACCTAGGCGGAAGACGCATTGGTGGCTAAGAAGTTAGATTAGAAATTTAGAAATATAAGATAATGATGGTTTTACCCAATCACATGGAACACACGTGGTTGACACAAGTAATTAACATGGAGATACGAGTATAATTATTTTTAAATTTACCTAAAAAAACAAAGGATGTATATGGAAAGAATCACATATTTCCAAAAACATAGATGGCGGGAACCACAAAACAGAATCCTGTCCACTTGCAAAATGCGAATCTTCCATAATAAACAATACTGTATAGCTCATTTTTGTTCTACTTTTAATACCATTAACAATCTCTCCCACCTCACGAACACCATGAACGGCCATCGTATCTCTGCCGTGATTTTCGATTTGGATGGTACCCTTTTGAACACAGGTATTCTAGTTTCTCTACCTCAAACAATAATGTGCTTTTGATATATTCATGATATGGTCTCTATGTTTTATCGGGTTAGTCCATTCCTTTTGGCTTTGTGGAGGTGTTGCATTGACTATAAGTGATTGTGATACCTATCAGCAATAAAGCACCATAATGTATCTAATCAAGAAGTAATGCACCTTAAACATAATGTTTAGCTACTTATCTTGAAAATGCTTCTATGGGATTCTTGTTTAAAGTTTGCATCTTCATTTGTCATGGTATGCAGAGCTAGTTACACAAGAAATATTAAAGGAATTTCTTGCTAGATATGGTAAAGTGGTGGATTTGGAGAAGGAAAAGAAGAGGTTTGGGATGATACACCATGAGTCAGCAATTGCAACCGTTAAAGACTATGACCTTCCGATTACACCTCAACAATATTCCGAAAGCATCATGCCAATGTATTATGAAAAGTAAGATCTCTTTCTATATATCTACTCGATGCAGAATTTATCACGTTCTGTAATGCAAAACAGATTGAGGGATTTGTTTTAAGTTACTTGCCATTCCTTTTCGTGTTATTTAGATGCAACATATAGTTTATAGATCCGTACCATAAATTGTGCTTTAAAAGAGACCTTTAGAATAACCATGGTTGTTGTCATGATACTTGATGCATATCAGGTGAAAAGGCCACTAGTTTTGGAGGTTACAAAGTACAAACTCATCATGTCATTTTTTTTTTAATTTTTTTTTTAATTTTTTTTATGAATTAAAATACAACAATGTCTAGAATTCTTATAACGTCAGGATGTTAGAATTTAGTCTTAGAGTGGACATTTCTCTTGACGAACATGTGTCCTGCTTGATAAATTAAAGAATCGGGACGGAATTGGTATGGTTAACTAGCTCATCCTTTATAAAGAATGGATTCGAAATGTCTTCTATCCGGCTTCTGCTAGAACACGATATTAATGAATTGTTTATCAATTTACTCACAAACAAAGTAAAGTCAATAATAATAGTTACCTCTTAATCACACCAGCTGGCAACATTTCTTGCCCATTTACGACCAAAAAAATGTCGGATATAACAGTGAGTTACAACTGGAAGTATATAGGATTACAAGTATCTGTAACATCCTTATTGAGTTACTACTTACAACTTACAATGCTGCTATTTTATGTTCACATTCTGTGAACATGTAATCTCGATGCATTGCTTACATTTTGAAGACACCGAAACCTCAAGGACCAAAGTTGCACGTTATAAACTTTATAACCGTTTTGGCGGTTAAATTAGTTAGTTAGTTATTGTTAGTTATTTTCGGTTAGAAGTCAATGGGTCACAATGTTTGGTTCTTACCCGTTCGACCCAGAAACAAAGTGAAGGGACATGTTGTTTGGCTTGNAACAACCCCTTAGGGTTTTGGATCGATTTTCTTTATAAGAAAATTATTGTGTTCTTGTTACTTGCATAACCTTTAATTCGTGATTAATTTGTGTGTACAAGAACGAGGTAATAACTCACTATAATTATTATCAAGAGATCGAATAACAAAACGGTAAGGGGTTATTCATAGATCTATTGTTTTCATAATTCAAGAATCAAGATTTGCATACGGTACGTTTTCTTTATGTTTTGGTTAACTTTTATGTGTTGTACTTGATCCTATGCTTCCGCAACTTGTGCTACTTGTTATACTAATAATATATGATAGACATAGTATTAAAATTCTAACATTAAACTCGGAAGTAGGTAGCTTTAGACAAATTGATTTCTTAAACAAAGAAACATTACCACTGATTATTACATCATTTTGCAACAGCATAAAGTGGCCAAATATCACACTTGATGCAAATGGCTCTAGTTCATAAATGATGCAACAGAAAATGTAGAAAATGGGCATGCAAAACAAATAAAAAAGCAGAGCTCTATGAATCGTAAGTGCTTCTTCAACTACATTGAGAAACCTAGAACTATCATGTTCAATAAATCCAATCACATTATACTGCCGCATTTGGGACTGCAAGCTTTTGAAAATTACTTTTAGAAGATTTATCTTGACTCTTATCTGGAGTCTTACCTGCAGCCATTGACTTTTCATTATGATGTCCGGCCATCACATTCAGAAGCATGCCTGCATATGCTTCAGAAGTTGGTTTGGATCAATCAGAGCATATAATCTGTAATGAGACAATTGTGAATTGTGATCATCACAACCTTAAGTAGATCTTTTCAATGAGAGGTGCTCTTAAGGCCTGGTCACGGAAACAGCGGAATTTAACAGTTTTAGCATATGCCCTGCTTTCTCTTATGCCGATACATGTGAACCAAAACTCTGTGCCATTTTGTTAAAAGATTTATCAAAAATATCTTTGATCATATATATTATTATTTTTATTATTATTATTATTATTATTATTTTAATGCACTAAAGTTTTCTGCACGTTTTTTAATCAATTTGACAGAAACACAATATACATGTCTTCCTATCATAGTTGAATTAGTCATGAACATATAACTAGAGAGTGCAAACACTAGAGTATATGATGTAATTAAACTCGGGTGAACCACCACAATTTACTGTCCAGTCGCCTATAATTGTTCATGCTAACAGAACTACAATACTCACAAACATATAAAAAGATACTAAGTTTTGTATTACAAAAACAATTTAGCAAAAGGGGTATCCGAAAATGCAGTGCCTCTTCTTTAGAAAAGAGAGAAAAGTTTAAACCAATAATACTTCTTGAATTATTGAAACAATTTAGCAAGCTTACTTTCATAGGTAGTTATAAACAAAAACGACTAAAAAAAGATACAGCAGTTTTAAAAATAACAAATAAGTTCTTCTCCATCACCTGTACCCGAACAGCTTCTTCTTTGGCCTTAGCTGTAACCACAAAGGAAAAAACAATCAAAATCAGAACTTTAAAAAAATGTTTGCATTCATAATAAAACTGAGTGACTGATTACTTGGTTGCTGTGGCCACCCTTCTTCTTCTTCCTGCAGTTTGTAGCCCTTGGGTGCAGACGAGCATAACACCTAACAAAAAGCAATTTGTTACATACAAGGAAATGGTCAATGGAAACAATACACAAAATAAACTCAGATTTTGAATGACCCAAACAGATGCAAACTACATATAGAATCCAAACAATCACAACATTATATTGTTGTGAAAATAGATTATACGCAATGAACAACAAGGCGAATCTAAATTCATTAATTGCATTATTTAGAGAAAGCAGGTCTAATCTACTCTACAATTCTGCTACAAACCAATTTGCATATAATTTATTGATGAGATATGTGATACAAACGCATATATGAAATAAGCAAATGTCATCCAAACATAATAGTAAACAATTAAAGACAAAGAAGAGAACAACGCACTTGCGGCAAATTTTTTTTTCTTGATTGTACTTCTGAGCCAAAGCCAATTTAGAAGGCGAGAAACACAACATTCCTCCCCTCAGCCTTAAGACCAAATGAAGAGTTGACTCTGAACAAACAATGAAATTCAAAAACTAAACAACACAACAAAATAAGAAAAAAATACAACCCGAATCCAACCAGAATATACCATCACGTCTATGTGTCTCTGCGCAAATATGTATGTCAAGCGCGCAATTGTAGTAAAACAATTTAATTTCAGTAAGGACAATAAAAACTGAATTGGTTCGTGTTTGTTTGATTTGATTTTAGTATAAACAACCACAATTAAGAAAAACAAATAATGATTAAAAAATAAATAAATAAATAAATAATAATAATAATAATAATAATAATAATAATAATAATAATAATAATAATAATAATAATAAAAAAAAAAAAAAAAAAAAAAAAAAAAAAAAAAAAAAAAAAAAAACCTAAATTAACTGATACAAATCAAAATCACAACATGACAATTTTTATACAACAAATTGATGTTGAAAAAAAACTGAAACCTCTTTTTAAATTAATTAACTACGCTACAAGTTTACTACATAACATTATATAATATAATAAAAGTTCATAATTGTGAGCATGTAATCTCAATGCATTGCTTACATTTTGAAGACACCGAAACCTCAAGGACCAAAGTTGCACGTAATAAACTTTATAACCGTTTTGTCGGTTAAAATTAGTTAGTTAGTTATTGTTAGTTATTTTCGGTTAGAAGTCAATGGGTCACAACGTTTGGTTCTTACCCGTTCGACCCAGAAACAAAGTAAAGGGACATGTTGTTTGGCTTGTACTTGTTCGAATGAAACAGAACCAACACAACCCTTAGTGAAACGTTGCAATGGTTCAATAGCAACCATTCACACAGTATTTATACTCGACATTATGTAACGAAATAATGGTTAGAAAGATTATACAAGTTATCTAGTTTTACATATTGCAATTTCAATCTCTCTTACACAACTTTGGGACCAACATTTGGCATCAAGAGCCACTTACAAATCTCGTTAACATCCAGAAACCAAAGAAAACATTTCGCTACACAAATTCTGAAACACAAACCCTTAACGAGACACTCTTTTGAAACCAAAGACAGAAACAACACTGAAACTTTTTTCAGGAACCAAAATACGCAACGTATCTCAATCAAAACGTTGCCTGGATAACTTAGACGCAAGGAAAGTAGTGCACGACCGTACTTGTGTAGAAATTGCATTCGAAGAGGCACCAAACGAAGTGGTGACTCAATTGTTTGTGTTGGCTTGCTTATTGAACGCAACAAAACTGAACAAGATTTTTGTTTCGTTTGTTGGCTTTCACGTATCATACAACAAAACAATAAGTCTCTTTGTCGTGGACAAAGGAGAAAGAAAGAAAAAGTACGTACGTTTGGAAAAGGAAAACTCGTTGCTTGGAGAAAAAAGGTATACCGAGTAAAGAAAAACAATCGAGGATTGTTTGGAGTGACACTTACAATACTAGACGCGGTGTGGAACAAAAGAAAAGAAGTATTGTAGATCGTCGGCAAGCAACGAAGGGCAACAAGGACGCTTACTTGTTGGCATACTACCAACGAGTGGTAGAAAAGGAGACAAGCATCTCGCTTGTTTAGTTTGATAGATACCGAGGGTATCTTAGGTTGAAAACCTATTCGACTTGGAAACGAGACAACAAGGACACCAACTTGTTGCGTACAAAGGAAAATCCAAGGATTACTTTGCGTTGGAATAAAAGACCGAGACAAAAAAAACGTCTAGGTCTCTTTTCTGTTTTCAATTTGACACCAAAGGAGAAGTACAACGTGTTACGTGGAGTGATATATCAAGGGAATACGCGTGTGACAATCGCACAAGGTCACAATATAATCTCAAACTCTTTGGATTTCATTTCATAATTTATAGTATAGATATATAGTTTATACTATTAGAAGTCCATAGTATTTATTAGGATTTTCCGAAAACTATCACTTGTTCCCGTAGTATTAAGTAATACCAAAAGTTAGAATTCCTACACGTAATAGAAAGTGAAGATTATAAACACTTCCAAGATGCCTGGTGACAATGAAGGAACCAGTAACAACGTAGTGAAACCCATAACACCCTTTGCACAATATCAATGCCCCAAACTTAAAACCACAAACTATACGGTATGGGCTATCCAAATTAAGGTCATCTTAGAGGCACATGAATTATGGGAAACTATAGAACCTAAGGAAAATACACAAGTAGACGATAAGAAGGACAAGGAAACACTTGCCCTCTTATATCAAGCATTGACGGAAGATGTAATCTTACAAGTAGCTAGTTGCAAAACTGCAAAAGAATTGTGGGAATCATTGAAAATGAGACACGTTGGAGAAGAAAGGGTGCAATAAGCACGCCTACAATCATTGATGATTGGATTTCAGACTCTTCAAATGAAGGAGGATGAAAGTGTGGATGCATTTACAACCAAATCTGGAATACCTAAGGATATTTGGATGCATAGCTTATGCAAAGATAACGATACCTCACTTGAAGAAGTTAGAGGATAGAAGCATACCAATGATTTACTTAGGAGTAGAGGAAGGATCAAAAGCATGTAGGCTTTATGATCCAGTAGAAAAGAAGAAACATGTTAGTAGGGACGTGAAGTTTATGGAAACAAAACCATGGGATTGGGATAAGAGTGGAGAAGATACAAGTTCACAAGACACATTTTGGGCTAGTTTTGTGGAATACGAAGTTGACAATGAGAATCCTATACCCGTCAACTTAGATGACAATGATAATGACAATCATAACCATATGTATCAAATACCGGATCCAACATCAGATCCAGACTCACCAATCACACCACCAACATACAACTATGAACCTAACTCAGAAGATGAAGTAGAACCTACTTCTAGTTCTTTAGGTAGTTCACGTCACAGATATGATCATAGCCCAGTTCGAGGTTTAAAGGATTTAGCAGAAATCTATGAAACTGCACAACATGTAGAAGCACCAAGCTTATTCTTCACAGAAGAAGAACCTCGAAATTTTAAGGAAGCATCGAAAGATAAGAAATGGATTGAGGCCATGGAGATTGAATTAGATTCAATCAACAAGAATAACACATGGACTCTTACAACATTGCCAACTAATCGAAAGGCAATAGGACTCAAATGGGTTTATAAAACCAAAGAGATGCTAAAGGAAACATTGTTAAGTATAAGGCAAGGTTAGTAGCAAAAGGCTACGTACAAGAACAAGGAATAGACTTCGATGAAGTATTTGCACCAGTTGCTAGGATAGAAACAGTTCGCTTAATATTAGCACTAGCAGCATATCATGGTTGGCAAGTACACCACTTGGATGTGAAATCAGCATTCTTGCATGGAGAATTGAAGGAAGAAGTCTATGTTACACAACCTGAAGGTTTCATTCAGCAAGGAAACTCAGGAAAAGTCTACAAGCTCACCAAAGCTTTGTATGGCTTGAGACAAGCACCTAGAGCTTGGAACGTAAAGCTTGATCAAACCTTGAAGTCATTAGACTTTAAGAAATGTAATCTTGAACAAGCAGTTTATATGAAAAGAAGCAAGACTTCTACACTTATAGTTGGAGTATATGTAGATGATTTGATAATCACGGGCATTCCAAAGAAGGAAATATAGTATAGATATATAGTTTATACTATTAGAAGTCCATAGTATTTATTAGGATTTCCCGAAAACTATCACTTGTTCCCGTAGTATTAAGTAATATCAAAAGTTAGAATTCCTACACGTAATAGAAAGTGAAGATTATAAACACTTCCAAGATGCCTGGTGACAATGAAGGAACCAGTAACAACGTAGTGAAACCCATAACACCCTTTGCACAATATCAATGCCCCAAACTTAAAACCACAAACTATACGGTATAGGCAATCCAAATTAAGGTCATCTTAGAGGCACATGGATTATGGGAAACTATAGAACCTAAAGAAAATACGCAAGTAGACGATAAGAAGGACAAGGCAACACTTGCCCTCTTATATCAAGCATTGACGGAAGATGTAATCTTACAAGTAGCTAGTTGCAAAACTGCAAAAGAATTGTGGGAATCATTGAAAATGAGACACGTTGGAGAAGAAAGGGTGCAACAAGCACGCCTACAATCATTGATGATTGGATTTCAAACTCTTCAAATGAAGGATGATGAAAGTGTGGATGCATTTACAGCCAAACTGAATGGCTATGCCACGAAGGCAACTGAATTAGGAANATAAGAAGGACAAGGCAACACTTGCCCTCTTATATCAAGCATTGACGGAAGATGTAATCTTACAAGTAGCTAGTTGCAAAACTGCAAAAGAATTGTGGGAATCATTGAAAATGAGACACGTTGGAGAAGAAAGGGTGCAACAAGCACGCCTACAATCATTGATGATTGGATTTCAAACTCTTCAAATGAAGGATGATGAAAGTGTGGATGCATTTACAGCCAAACTGAATGGCTATGCCACGAAGGCAACTGAATTAGGAAAGACTTTGGATGAATCACTATTAGTACGAAAACTATTAGACTCCACACCAGATAGGTTCATTCAAATTGTAGCATCCATAGAACAGACAAACGATCTTGATAAAATTACGTTAGATGAGATCGCTGGAAGACTTAAGGCGTTCGAGGAAAGAATTAAACTCCGAAAGGGAGGACAAGTAGAAAGCCAGGATAATTTGTTGTTTCGTACAAGGTGAACACTCTAAGAAAGGAAAATGTTTTTATAGACGTGGTGGTAGATCAAACCACTCGCGAGGAAACTGGCAGAATAAGGGAAATAGAAACAACTCGAATGGCGGAAACTCATCCCATAGAGATAAGTATAACAATAAACCAGCATGGGATAAGAGTAAGGTAACATGCTACAACTGTGGAAAATTAGGTCATGTAAGAAATGAGTGTAGAAAACCATCAACAAATCAGGAACAATCAAACCTCATTTTAGAAGACGATGAACCATCACTATTAATGGCTACACACGAAACTGAAGAAGTTTTGTTAAACGAAGGTCAGATACAACCCCAAAAATATGCTACAACAGATTCTAGCATATGGTATTTAGATAATGGTGCAAGTAACCGTATGACCGAAACCAAGAGTCATTTTAAGGATATAGACGAAAGCATCACTGGACGCGTTCGTTTTGGAGATGGATCTTATGTAGAGATAAAGGGCAGAGGTTCAATATTATTAGGATGTAGGAACCAACAACAAAAGATAATTTCGGATGTTTACTACATTCCAAACCTCAAGAGTAACATACTTAGTCTAGGACAACTTACCAAGATAGGTTGTAAGATCATCATGGATGGGAACAAATTGACTTTGTATGACAAGAATAAGACTTTGTTGATGAAGGTAGAACGATCTAAGAATCGACTTTACAGTATCAAACTACACATTGAGGTACCTATATGTCTCTTAGCAAACATAGATAACCAAGCATGGTTATGGCATGCTAGATTAGGCCATCTGAACTTTGACACCTTAGATAGGATGACAAGCAAAGGTCTAGTAGCAGGAATACCAAGAATAAAGCATGCAGGACAGATATGTGACGCATGTTTATTGGGAAAACACGCTAGAACACCATTTCCAAACAAAGCTAAATTCAGATCTGAGAACCCGTTGGACTTGGTGTATGGAGATCTCTGTGGTCCCATAAGCCCAGCCACACATTCGGGAAAGAAGCTTATCTTCTTATTAGTTGATGACTGTACACGCTTCATGTGGGTCTACTTTCTCACATCGAAGGATCAGGCATTCAACACATTTAAGGAATTTAGGCAGAAGGTTGAAATGGAGTTGAAATTAAAGGTTAAGATGCTAAGAACAAAAAGAGGAGGTGAATTTACATCAAATGAATTCACCAAGTATTGTAAAGAGAATGGTATATCAAGACAGTTGACAGCACCATACTCACCACAACAAAATGGTGTAGTAGAAAGAAAGAATATGATAGTTTTATCGACAACTAGGAGTATGATGAAAGCAATGAAGTTACCCTTAACTTTTTGGGCGGAAGCAGTTAGACACACCATTTACATACTCAACAGGGTACCTACGAGGGCCCTGGAAGATAAAACACCATATGAAGCCCTCTACAACAGAAAACCGAATCTGGAATACCTAAGGATATTCGGATGCATAGCCTATGCAAAGATAACGATACCTCACTTGAAGAAGTTAGAGGATAGAAGCATACCAATGATTTACTTAGGAGTAGAGGAAGGATCAAAAGCATGTAGGCTTTATGATCCAGTAGAAAAGAAGAAACATGTTAGTAGGGACGTGAAGTTTATGGAAACAAAACCGTGGGATTGGGATAAGAGTGGAGAAGATACAAGTTCACAAGACACATTTTGGGCTAGTTTTGT
>LBNU01013493.1:179125-189779 GCA_014162995.1 Artemisia annua
TTGAGCAAAGTTGATCTAGTAGAATATTGCTTACGATATACCAAGACAACGGTATAGAAGCGACATGTACAACTACACATATGCGGTAATTTATTGAATTAACTTAATGATGAACACAACACAATAATCTCCACAACCTACACCACACTTCAAACCTAACTCTATTGGAATTACGCGAGCACTCTGAAATAGCTAAGGTTTGCAAACTTGAATGAATACAATGCTAAGAATAACCGTATTCTAGTCTCACCTAGATCTCCTTTTAAACCCAGGAACCCTCAGTCTAGCAAACCTTCTACCCACGACTATGATTTTAACGATAATATAAATATTCACATAATATCTATACTATAATACAAATTTCATACACAAACTTACTCACATATGCGCAGCAGAGTCTCAACAGTATACTTCCAACAGTAGAGTCTCAGCAGTAGTCTTGTCTAGCAGTAGAGATTTTGCACTTAGCAGTAGACTTGACTAGTTAGCAGCAGTGTAGCATCCAGAAGTAGAGTTACTTCAAAACCCAACAATAACCATTTGATTAAGGCTTATACATATTTGATTTATAAAACACTAAATTATTATTGGTTATTTTGGCTGAAAGGATTACCTTTAATAATATGTTTTCCAAACTAAACATCCTAATATCCATGTAATCATTTGTCCAAACATGTATGTTCTTTGTGTGAATGTTCTCATATTGCTTTTCTTGTGGTTTGATCTGTGACAATCATAACCACAAACTTGTTACTCGCTTAAACAAACAAACAACACTTGAGTGCAACCAAGTCTCTTGGGACGACCTTAACTTACCACCCCTATACTACAATTGACTAGGGTATACTTGCCCGAATGTGTTCCTATTTAACCGGTAATTCTTGTTTATAAATTTAAAACTTAGTTGGAGCCCATCAAGTTTTTGGCGCCGCTGCCGGGGACTTGTGTTTATATTCTTTTGTTTGTTTGTTTGTTGAATTGTTTGCATGAATGTTTAATTACTCGTTTGCTTGATATATTGTTTACTTGCTCGATCATTATTCCGGCATCGCCGCAACAAATTTTTAGCGCCGTCGCCGGGGTTTTGGTTTCCCGTGTTCTAAAAATGCTCATTTCAATGTTTGCTACCAAAGTGTGCTCAAAAGTGTTTGCGAAAAAACCACCAAAACCACCCAAATCAATCCAACCGATCGGTCACTACCCGTAACCGATTCGGTTGGAAGCTTCTGTCAATTTTTTTATTTTGTGTTTTTCTTGTTTTGTGAGTTTTGAGTTTTATATGTTATGTGATCTCTTGCATGTCTTTGTGTTTTGTTCGTGTTATTTTTGTCTAGATTAGTTTCGTATTTAATTTGGAATATGCCTATCTTGTTTTAGATCGTCTTGTTTTAATTTTTGTTACGTGACTAATTATGTTTGCTTGTGTCTACGTGCTTGTTATTTTTTGTGATCGTGCTTTTATGTGTTCATGTTTATTTTTTTTAATGGTGTTTTATATTATTTATGTTTTTTTAGCTAATATGTGATTATGTGTGTTATTTGCATGTGTTTGTTTTTGTGTTCGTTACTTTTTGTGTTCTTGTTTTATTTTGTCAATAAAAAGTTTTAAGGAAAACTTGTTTTAATAAATTTATTTAAAAAAAAAGTTTTTTTTATTACAGGTTCGATCCAACCGATCGGATGCTGCCCGCATCCGATTCGGTTGGGTGTTTTGCATAAAACCAACCGAACGGATGGATTTCCATCCGATCGGTTGGAGCTCTCGGTAAAATTTTTAACTTTTGTCAATTTTCAACCGATCGGTTAGATACCCTGACCGATCGGATGGACTAATCGGTAAAAAAAAGAAAAAAAAAAGGATTTTCATTTTTCATATTTTGTTTTTGTGTGTTTGTGTTTAGATCGTATAAGTTTAAATGTCTTTTGGTTTTTGCAAGAGTGTCATTTCTTTTATTCTACTTAAACTCGGTTTTGCTATTTTTTTATTTTTAATTTAGTACGCTATGAATAAATAAGTACATGTTTTTAGTAAAATAAAAATGTTTTGAACTTTGTGGGTATGTTCACTGGAAACCCTCACGAGACTTCACTCGTCCACTCGGGCCACCGAGGGGTTTAAAAGGCTTGTTGCATACGCTAAATGCAACCGTGATGCCTACGAAAGTGAGTTTTAGAATTTTACGCGTTTTTGTAGTTTAGTTTACTTTTGCAGATTTAATAAGCTCTTGGAGATTGGATTATTGGATTATTGGTGACATTGTGCTTGGTGAGTTGATGTTTTGTTGGAAGCGAAATCGATTGATCTCACATGCTTAGCATCTTATCATATGGAGTTCGATCGCGATTTCTATGGCCCGGGAAGTTTTGTTTCTTTTGGACTATCTATTTATTTATTTTCCCTACTTTACATGCTTTGGAGTTTATTTTTCACATTAAAGACAATGCTTAACTTAAGTGTGGGGGAAAGTAAAATAATGGAGAACGAAACTAATTTTCAAATTTATAATTTTTGGGCCACTTTGAAAAAAAAATAATTGTATACTTGTTTGCCCTTTGTGATCTAGTTGTTTTCACATTTTTAGGATAATATATTAGAATAACTGGATCATCCCACTAGTGAAATCTGTAATTTTGAAAAATTTGAGATGTGTCCCGATTAATATTGCAATCCATTCTAGGATCGATGATATTTGCTAGCATGTTTTATAGCCCTTTTCACTAAATTGTGAGGATTTGAGCCTTTTTCTTATATAGCATGCATCTTTTATGCTTGGATCTTTGTTATGAGTATGCCGTTGATTTTATTTATTCTAAAACTTGTACTTGTAAATCATTACCAGACCGCAGTAAGATCGCACTCGTGTGATATAAGTGTATTCGTGTGATAAAGAGGCAACCTTAGGAATAAAACCAAATGGCCATCCGTTTACAAAATAATTTTTGCTAATCACATCGGTTAGTTAACCTCGTATTTGGAACCCATTTTTTAGCGTTTATCTTTAATGCTAGATACCCCTAGTTACACCATTTGAGCCATCCTTTTCATTTTTGTTACATCCAGAAAAATACAAAAATATTTTTACACTTTAAACCTTAGCCTAATCCCTTGTCAAAGTCTAAACGGTGGGTTGCTAGTTGCTTGGTATGTTGGATTGTTTTTGATGATTATTAGTTAGCCACACTTTGTCGTTCATGTGTGCCATTCCGACAAAGACGAAGGATGCATACTTCTTATTTGTATTTTTGTGGTGTATGCTTGTGCGAAGTGCGGGGGAGATGTTATGTATAAAAAAAATGAAAAAAAATGAAAGAAAAAAAGAGAAGAAAAAAATATATGTGATGACAATTATAGCCAATGTGCTATATTATTATGAAGATTGAGAAAGAAAGTTTTGTGATATGTTGTTAGCCAATGTGCTAAGTTTACAAAATATTGTTATGGCGAATCGATATATCGGTATGTGAAAGTTTGAAGAATAAAGATTGTAACTATAATCATTTATGGGTATGTGGTTTGTTCGGTAACTAGCAACAATGGGACTTAGACTTGACTTTATTTTTCTTTTAAAACCAATTTCATAAATATTTCCATGCCTTATCCTTACCCTTACCAAATTACTTTATTCGTTGTTAGCTTTCGAGCACCCGGATATTGTGATGGTTTTGTGAGAATATCAAGTGCATGAATATTGTAGTGACCATCCGAGTTTTTGAGTGATCAAATGACGCGCTAGCGATCTAGTATGTATTTTGGTGACCATCCGTTATGAAAATAACGCGCCAGCGAGCCAAGGTACATTCTAGTGACCATCCGTTGTTTGGCTAGTCAAAAATTCGCGCTAGCGATCTATTATGTTTTGGTATAAGATGTTTGAACGTAAGCCTGGTATTAACCCTTTAGCCTAAACGTTACAACCCCAATAAAAGTCCTCTTTAGATGTTTACATTTTGTGCTTACACCACGTCGGTGGAGTTTTGTTTCTTGTACAAGCCTATGGTAATAAATGGATTATGACTGAGCAATGAGTGTGATTTCTCCTATATATACTCCGCTACCTAAATAAATGAGTATTGAGTGAATTATATTTCGTTTCTTTTTCGTGAGGTGTTTAGAAATGTTAATAAAGCAAGAAAATCTATGGGTATTGTCAAACATCTCAGTTTTTCACCACTAAAGCTTAAAACGATGAATCGTATCTAGTACTTGTACTTGGTAGATTCGCATCATGTTTTGTTAATCACTTTAATGCACCATGTGGATTTATTTTTATTTTTCTTAATATTTGCTTGAGGGCAAGCAAACCCTTAAGTGTGGGGGAGTTTGCGCTCATTTATTAAAAAAAAAAAAAAAAAAAAAAACCAAAAATATTTTTCATTATTTCCAAAGTTTTCAAAAATTTTAATTTTTTTTTTATTTTGTTTTGTCATTTAGTTATGATTTCAATTTTTCTTTTCCTAGATTTGCTTGAGGGCAAACAAAGTTCAAGTGTGGGGGATTTGATAACGCTCAAATTGTGCATGTTTTTAGTGGCGTTATTCGTATGTTTTTTTGGTTGTTTTTGTCACTTAATCGTATAAAAGTGTGTATGCTAGCCAAGAACAGGAAAATGAATGAAAAGACGAAGANTGTTTTGTCAATTAGTTATGCATTTTAATTTTTCTTTTCCTAGATTTGCTTGAGGGCAAGCAAAGTTCAAGTGTGGAGGATTTGATAACGCTCAAATTGTGCATGTTTTTAGTGGCGTTATTCGTATGTTTTTTTGGTTGTTTTTGTCACTTAATCGTATAAAAGTATGTATTACAGGAAAATGAAGACAAAGACGAAGAAATGATCAATAGACGAAGATTTATGCATGTACGAAGAATTCCCGACAAATGAAAGTCTCTTGGAGTATATTCGAGAAGATAAAAGTCATGAAGTTGTCACTCCAAAGACTCAAGAATAAAGTAAGATAAGGAAAACAAGAAAAGAAATGAAGAAAAGAAGCTAAAACGAAGAATTATTGGAAGACTCGTTGTTCCCGACACACCTTCACCATTTTGGCCATAAGTTGAGCATACGAACTCCGATCTAGTTGATTCAAGAGGCCACGGAAAGCTAAGAGAAATATCTACAACTTTAAAGTTTACCATTTTCTGCCAAAATGCATCCATCCGAACGGATGGATGGATTACCGAACGGATAGATGCAAATGTCTCATCCATCCGTTCGGCATTAACCGAACGGATAGATGAATCTGACCTCCCCAAGTTATTTTTAATGCTTATTTAAGCGCCATTAAGCCCCAAGTCCGATCATGTCTCCATAATAACTCCATTTACTGCCATTTTATGACACTTAGTGCCCAAGTTTCATGCTTGGAGGCTAAGGTTGATTTCTACTACATATATGAGTGCCTAGCCTTGGTTTTCGGTGTGCATTTCTATCCTCCACCCTTAAGGACGAATTGTCACCACCTTTATTTCACCCAAAAGGCCACAACTCTCTGCCATTTCCAGAAGTAGTGCTCAAGCGCTCTAGAAAGTGTTCGGGTATAATTTTTCGGCTTGGTTAGAAGTTGTAGTTGATTGGAGGCTTGAAGGTTGCTCTAAATCCTTTACCTTTACCTATTGTAATTGATACCTTGGGTAAACTCTTGTTACTTTTAAGATGTTGAATTTTATATCTCATGTTTGGTTCTTTATGTTTCATGTGATGTGTTTTGATAATAATAATCTCTTAATGCTTGTTTGGTAAATATGAAAACTTGTGATAAAGGGATGTTTGGATAAAATTAGTGTTTGTTTGGTTTATGATGAAAGACATCATATTTGTTAAATTAGAACTTGTCTTGTTTATTGTTTTGATTAATTATTTTTGAGTCTAAATGTCGAAAGGATTCAATAGTGGTTGATTTCAATTCATTAGTCGACAAATGTTTTGGTCTTGTACTTTGTGACGATTGTATGAGAAACTTGATAAACTAAACAAGTGAAAGTTTAATTTGGATTATTGGTCGAAAGGCATCTTTTGAATATGTGTTTTCATCATCTTTCAAGTAAATGATACTTAACAAATTAATGACATCAAAGTTATGGGTCGAAAGAACTCTTTGTTTGTTGTTGGTTTAGGCATAAGCCTCATGACATAACCATTTGATTAAGGCTTATACATATTTGATTTATAAAACACTAAATTATTATTGGTTATTTTGGCCGAAAGGATTACCTTTGATAATATGTTTTCCAAACTAAACATCCTAATATCCATGTAATCATTTGTCCAAACATGTATGTTCTTTGTGTGAATGTTCTCATATTGCTTTTCTTGTGGTTTGATCTGTGACAATCATAACCACAAACTTGTTACTCGCTTAAACAAACAAACAACACTTGAGTGCAACCAAGTCTCTTGGGACGACCTTGACTTACCACCCCTATACTACAATTGACTAGGGTATACTTGCCCGAATGTGTTCCTAGTTAACTGGTAATTCTTTGTTTATAAATTTAAAGCTTAGTTGGAGCCCATCAATTGACAAGGATGTCTGATTTCTTAATTTCATGCATTTAATTTTGTTAGCCCATATTAAGATGAATTTTATTTCATATTTAAAGAAACTTTTTCACATTTAATTATTGTTTTGTCGTTTATAGGATTAATATTTATATAAGGGTTTGATTTGGTATTAAATATATAATTTTATTTATGACGTTTGAATGTTTTTTAAGCTTTTATAATTCTTATATGCAGGTTATTAATATAAATTATTGTTAGGTCACCATTTGTAAACACAAGTATAGATTTGATAAGAAATGAGATGAGAAATAGAGATGGTTGATCTACTAAATATGATATAGAATTTGACAAGAGTTTAACCAAGATATTCAATAAACCAACAAGAGATATGTTTACATGATGTCTCTATTTATAGGTAAGGAGCTAGGGCAACACTCCCACTCCTTCCTATCCTTGTAATTCGTGGGCTTCTAAAGCCTTTTGGGCTTTATGAGCCTTGTAACATTTGTAAACATAAAACATAAGTAAACTAAATAATTTAGCAACCTATTACATATAATGAAATGACCGAGACTTGAGAGATGACATGAAACGTGATCCTAACAATCTCCCCCTAAGGCTCAGTCATGATGGTTATCAAGGTTGCTCGACGTCTTTTTCTTTGTCTTTAATCTTTGACTTTTACGGCTTCAGACGTCTTCAAAAATTCATTAGCAAAATGATTCATCGTTCTTTGTTCTTTGTCTTTGATGATGTGATAGTGATTATGTGATGTCGTAATCTGCCATTCGTCACATTCATTGCCTCCAGTGGATTTGCGCCTTTCCAGCATGCTCATACATCTTTGACGTTGGGCATTCATACGTTTGTTACTCTCATTTCATTGTTGTAGATTCTTTGAGTTGACGTAGAATCTTTCTTTGACTTTTACAATGCCTCGATCTTTGAAGAGAGCTTTCTTAGACTTTGAGATGTAGGTATGAGCATGTGGAAGTTGGTGTTCAAGACGGTGGTAGTACCTGCATTGAAACAGTTAGCAATAATACATCCGATACTTACAGGTTCGGAATTAGAGATCGTCAACAGCATAGTGTGAAGACTCCTTCTAATCCTTACCAAGGCCGTTCCTAATCGGATACTCCCTAGAGGGCTTACACAGACATACATAAGTACACCCACGATTAGGTGAGTCGCTGGAGATCACCCCACGACTGTAGACCGTTTGGAGCCACCGCAAACACTAAGCGTAATCCACAAGGAATTACCGAAGTGACCTGCTGTCAGGGCTGTTTGATGTTGACCCTAGCAGGATTTCCGTTCAATCATTCGAGAAATACATAAGTAATTCCCTCATAAACGTTCTTGGCAGATTGCTAAGATCTGCGTAGGACTCGATAGTTTACACTTAGTGTCCAATGCTGTAAGACACTAGTGTAGAAGTATTATGTGTTCCTAAGAGATCTTTGATGTATCTCGAGGCTCTAGACTCAATTCGTGCACATTTTGGTCGTCGGAGGTGTGGAGCAGAGTACCTCCTTTTCAATATCGACATATTCGAATGAATGGTCAATAGATAATGCAGGGTTCTCCATGAGAATGAAACAAGTACCTTTTGAGAGAAACTTGAGTGGCTAAGAAGGTTTAGGTGCATTGCGTCACTGGGTCCATGACGTATCTTCAATACCGGTGTCGCCTCAGCAACGACCAGTAGCATATGAGTTGAACCCGGTGTCTGTCCTAAGGTTGAACAAATGGAGGGCTGTTTCTTTTCACCCTTTTCTTTACATTTCTTTTTAATTCTTCAACCCCTTCTTTCTCCTTTCATTCCTTTCTCCTTTTTTCATATCATACCTAAGGACTTCTAATTTCTAACTATTGGTGTTGTCCTTGGGTAGATCCCTCCAGTTCTGGCGGATCATAGGACGGTTATTCCTATCCTTACTCACCTTGTAACTCCATGGCTATCCTATTGATGCCATTAAACCAAATGTTTGAAAATCTCTCAAAGTGTTTATGAGTATAAAACCTTTTGTTAACATGATGCGCGTGGATTGCAACACGCACTACGTTTTACCTCTCGATGGATCTCGAGAAGCTTGCAATCCCCACCAGGCAGTGTACCTGACCGATGTAGTATAGTGTAGTGGCAAGTACCGGGGGATTGATCGTTCTCTCGCAGGGAATAGTGTTCGTTAGGCTAAAGGCTACTCTAATCTAGGTCTAAGGGTGGAGGAAGATTCTTTTTGTATTTTTATATTTTATGAAAGCAGGTAAAATCTCTGGTTTTGGAGGAGAGGGCGGAATTAGTTGCTAGTCAACTAACCCAAGTTATCTACTTTTATACTACTTATATTTTTGTATTTTTTTGGCTTTGAGAAAATCAGTGGTGGAGAGTAGTGTTTATTTAGATTTCATTACTCCCTAACTATCTTTTACCATGTAATTAGTTTGTTGAGTTTGCGTGGATGACGGGTGTATTCCTAACAAGTCGTAGGGAGTGCGTTCAATTCCCTAACTCTATAAGTTCCTACCTCACTCTATGACGATACGTCAAGCATCCTATCATGAGCTCACCGATAGCAACCTATGCATGAAATACTACGTTAAAATCGATTAACGCACATACGATTCACGTTTCTTAAGACGTTCAAGCTTGTTACCGTATAGGAGGTTAGCCAGTTTTCTCAAGTCTAACATAGATGAAACATTCACCCAAACACAATCACAACATACACATCACATGATAATCAATAGTTAGGTTTCATTAGATCTAAGCAAACTGATTGGCTCAGAAACGGGCATGTTGAAAGAAAGACAAGCACAAGCATATATCACACAACACATAGACATATTGTATGAATAAAGACTTATCTTGGATTAAACATGCAAGTTAGAGGGGTTAGGATACCCTCTAAGGTCTGTAATACACGTACTAGGGTTTAACCCTAAAGTTCTCCACTCCAAAATTCCTCTCAAATTCGTCTCAAAATAAGAAAAAACGTTCTATATATATAGAAAACGCGGGCTGACGGCGTCAGCCCAATAGGTGACGTCGTCAGCTCGGCGATTAGGGTTTCCTGACGGCCTTGATTGACGTGGTCATAATTGCTGGTTCCAGATCTGACGGCCTTGGTTGACGGCGTCACAATTTACACTACGAACTCTCTGGATCGTCACGAGTCTTTTTTCCACTTCTGGACTTCACTTGTTCCTGACGGCGTCACTTAGTAGAGTGTGACGGCGTCACCTTCAGTAATCTTCAAGGTCTTTTGAGTTTTTGTTGTTTTCCGCACTTTTTCACTCCGAAAACGCCCGAAAATGCTTCTTTTGTGATTTTCCCTTCAAAAGTACCTAAAATGAGAAAAGAAACGACTTTGGGTGAAATCCAAACCAAAAACATACGAATTAGGACTCAAACCGACCCCTAAAAACGTAACATTTTTCGTCTCATCTAATACCCTTACACTTGAGATTTGCTTGTCCTCAAGCAAATGCGCTTTTATTCCTAATTGAAAAACAAGTTAGAGGTCATTTAATGCGAACTTAAAAGTAATTACAAGATTTAGTCGTTCCGCTTTACTTAAGAAAATATACTAGCACCTCTCATGTAGTGTTTGGATACTCACATCTCTCGGTTGATAATATGTAGATATAATGTAAAGGAAATGGACAATATCACTCAGTACCTGTCATAATAAATAGATTACCATAGGCTTGAGAGAGGATCAAAACCTTCTCCACTAAGGCGTAAGCACCTAGGATAACTATCAAAGAGGGCTTTACAAAAGGGTTATAACGGGAGGTTTAGGGACATGGAAAAACACGGTTTGGTTGGATAAGGGATAGTTTACTGGTGGCTAGTCAATCATCTTATTTAGTTACATATACAAGTGGCGTTGCCAAGCCAAGACTAGACTCAATCTTAAACTAACAAAAATAAAACAAAACATAACTAAGAAATAAAAGATAGGTGTGGATGGTAGTCCGTATGTTTTTTTTTCTTTTTCTCATTTTTCTAATTTTTTTTGTATTTTTCTTGATTTTTTTTTATTTTTTATTTTTTTTATTTATTTTTTTTTGCATACCTTTTTACCCTACCATCCAAAATAATACATCAATGGGGATTAAGCTTTCCCCTTACACTTGAAATTTTAC
>LBNU01013493.1:198794-213238 GCA_014162995.1 Artemisia annua
ATGCATGCATATCTTCTCCTAAGATATCTAACCGTGTGCATATCCTTTCCTATAATATCTCCTAAGATATCTAACTTGTTCAGCAAAACAGACTTAACTAAACTAACATAAATAGACTTAACTAATGCTGACCTGACTTAACTTTGTACTGGCAGACTTAACTATCTACCCGACCTAACTAGACTATTTAGACTTTTAAGTCTGTTACAAATAATTCCCAACAATCCTCCCCTAACTTGATCTTCATACTCCATGATCTTCAAGTTCCTTTCTTCAGAAATGCCTTGAGGATTGTTGAATGTAAGGTCCATTGGAATTATTTTGAGCTGCAACTTTTGTTGAATCTTGAGATTTCTGCAGCAATCTTCAAATCTTGAGTACCATCTGATCTTTGCAGCAACATTGACAATATGTACATCAAATCAAAAGTTTCATACTATTCTCATCACTTCCAGGTGTGTGAACTCCTGTGAGAGGTGAATCATTGAAAATTGAATGGATTTGATGTCTCTTTACCAGATAGCCATCACTTCTGGAGTAGCCAATGTTTCAGTATAATACTATAGTACATTGATAACCATATGATTTTTAGCAAACCATCAGCTATCAACGGATTTGATATGTCTTTACCAAAAGCCGTTTGCTTTTGGACTAGCTAACTCTTTGATGGAATACAGTCATCATCTTGGTGAGTTGATTACCAATTATGGTTTTTCCACTGCCTTTATCACAAGCCACAACCTTGTGGGCTAGTCAACTCTTCACTATAACAGATATGGTGAGTTGAATACCATACGATTTTTGGCAAATTGTCAGCCATAAACGGATTTGAGTTATCTTTACCTAGAGCCGTTTGCTCTTGGATTAGCCAGTCCTTATGTGGGTTAGACATGGTGGACTGATAACCATTTGTTGTGTCAGTGCAAGGCACTTCCACTAAGTGTAATGTTCTCACCAATCCATTACTCTGAGAATTCATTCAAACACAGTCAAGAGTTAAAAAAATTTAAACTCTTTTATACTTTTTCAAAAGATATGTCTGACTTGCATTCTGTTGCAGAAGTCTATCAATCTCAGCATAGCTTGCCTCCTCTTTTCTGGTCTGTTTCTTTGATTTCGTAGGTATAGAGAGTGATTGAGCAATTTGCTTTCCTTCCCTCTGTCTACTGCTTGGTTGAGCAGACTTATCCATTGAACCAGACTTATCCATTGAATCAGACTTAACTGCTTCTTTGTCCACAACTCTTTCCCTTAACATTTTTCTTTTCTTCTGACTTTGACTTAGGTTAATGATCAGTTCTGCATCTTTAAGTCTAAGAGAACTAACATCTGTTTGTGACCAATACCCCCTTGTTTGGATGAATTTTCAGATTCTGCATCCGTAGAAATGAGCAAGGAAATTCCAAGTTCCTCCAAAGCATGCTCCAACCTTTCTACTTTCTTATTTGTCTTGGTTAGCTGTTGCTCCAACCCTTTAATACGATCAAGAAGTGTAGGAACCACCTTCAAAATATCATCTGTACTTAGAATGGGAGACTCTTTATGAGTAGAATGATGTGATTCTGAGGAGCTGAGTTCAAGAGTGTGTACTGGAGCAAACTGAGCATCTAACGGCCTTAAAGAACCTGCACAAGGGTTAGAGGAAAACAACATAGCCACAGATAGAGGTGTTTCATCCCCTGTAAATCCACTTCTCATATTCCCAAAAACCTTTGCTTTGAGACATTTTACAGGATAAATAGTATTGTTTATTATCTCAATATTTAAAACCATTTGTATGAAACGAGGGTACATCAAAAACTTATGTTGACTATTCACATTTGACACCATTCTAGTAAAAATCAATTTAGAAAAATTGAAAGTTCTGCCAAGAGCAAGACATATCAGGGCAGAAGCAATCTTTGTATCAAATTGATCCCATCCCCCACTTTTAGAACATAAACATTGAAGCAAATGGTGTACTAGGAATCGCCATTGAGGTGAAAGATCACGTTTTAGAAATTTGAGATTTGTACCAATGGGATATCCAATATATTTCATACCTTCAACAAGAAATTTATGTGGCAACTTAAAGTCCCCTGAAGCATCATTTAAATGAAGACATTCTCGAATAGATGCTTCAGTGACAATATAATCAACATTATCAATGGTTGCCCTTAGTTGTTTGATTCCATTTGGAAGAGTTTCAGCAATAGCAGTGTGCCAAAACTGTGTGACCAAAGAATCATAGACAGTGGGATTACATGTCACAGCATACCTAATATACGAATGATTTAAAAAGGTAAGTATTTGATCAAAGCCGTGACTTTTTGATGACTTCTTTAAGTAACCCACTTGATTATGTCTAGCACTATATGCAAGCAATGCCTTGTTAGTACTGGTGAGAGAATATTTGGACTGGTGAAAAACAGAGTATGGTTGACCTTTTGAAAGACTTTTTACTTAATTGGAAATAATGAATAAAGATGAAAAGTAAATCAATGTTATTCACTTATATACCCATTTGATTGATAACGGTTAGATTGAACAGTAAAAAATCATTATGCGAGTGATCAGTCACAACGGTAAAGTATTAATTGCAGATTAACACTACCAGACTTAAAAATAGTCAACCAGACTTACAACTTTCTCACCAGACTTAACAAGCAATGTAGCCTTTGATCCAAACTGACATCCCAAGACTAAAATAAGTTGTACAAATGCTTAAGTCTTTGGAAACCTGAAATGATTAGTAAAAACCAAACATATATACATAGCCTAAATGAAGACCAACTAAGCCACCCGTATTAATTCTAAATATCCGGTTTTAACTAAACTTCCAACCAATTACATACTTAACATTTAACCTCCCCTTAAATGTAGCTATGGGTTCATCATACCAATATTGACTACCAAGTAGTTGAACCTTGGTCCATCAAATGCTTTTGTTAACAAATCAGCTACGTTGAAATCAGTGTGAATCTTTTCAACTTTAATGAGATTTTTCTCAAAACAATCTCTAATAAAATGATGCCTGATTTCTATGTGTTTGGTCCTAGAGTGATATACTGGATTTTTGACAATGCATATGGTACTTTCATTATCAATAAATATTTTAGTATTCATGAAGTTTAGACCATAATCTAGCATTTGATTTTGAATCCATAGTACCTGACCACAACAATTTGCAGCAGCCACATACTCAGCTTCTGTAGTGGAAGTAGCCACTATGGTCTGCTTCTTGCACTGCCATGAAATCAACCTTCTGCCTAGGAATTGACAACCTCCTGTTGTGGACTTCCTATCAAGACTTGCTCCAGCATAATCACTATCTGAATAAGCTTCCAGGTTAAAGGATGACTCCTTAGGATACCAAAGCCCCAAATTTGGTTTGCCTTTAAGATACTTAAAGATTCTTTTCACAGCATGAAGATGTGAAGTCTTGGGATTGAGCTGAAACCTAGAACATGCACATACAGCAAACATAATATCTGGCCTAGAGGCTGTTAGATACATAAGAGAGCCAATCATTGATCTGTAGAGATGCACATCCACATCTGCAGCATCTTCATCTTTAGTTAAATGCACTCTGTTCTCCATGGGTGTGACTCCAGTTTTGACATTTTCAAAGTCAAACTTTTTAAGCATGTCAGCAACATACTTTTCTTGTGATATAAAGAGACCATCTGACTGTTGTTTGACTTGCAAGCCAAGAAAGAAAGTGAGTTCTCCCATTGAGCTCATTTTAAACTTTCCTTTCATCAATGCCTCAAATTCTTCACACCAAGCCCTTTTGGTTGACCCAAAAATGATATCATCTACATAAACCTGCACAAGCATAATATCTTTCTTGTCCTTCTTAATGAACAAGGTTTTGTCAATGACCCCTCTTTTGTAACCATTTTCTTCAAGAAATGAAGAAAGAGTTTCATACCAAGCTCTAGGAGCTTGATGCAGTCCATAGAGTGCTTTGATTACTTTGTATACTTTCTTAGGATGAGCAGGGTCAACAAAACCAGGTGGCTGAGAGACATATACTTCTTCTGTGATTTTGCCATAAAGAAAGGCACTTTTTACATCCATTTGGTACACAGTGAATCCCATGTAGGATTCATAGGCCAAAAATAATCTAATGGCTTCAATTCCAGCCACAGGAGCAAAAACTTCATCATAGTCTATTCCTTCTTCTTGCCTGTATCCTTGGGCCACCAATCTAGCTTTGTTTTTGACAATTACACCTCTTTCATCTCTTTTGTTCCTGAAGACCCACTTGGTGCCAATGACTTTAGCCCCATGAGGTAGATCTACAAGAACCCACACTTGTTGCAACTTGAACTGCAAAAGCTCTTCTTGCATGGCTTCAACCCAACTTTCATCATCTAAGGCTTCAGTGACTTTGGTAGGTTCTTTTTGAGAAAGAAAACATGCAAAGAGGCAGTGTTGTTGGTCTTTGTGATTGTTCCTTTGTTGTTTCTGAATAAAGCTGATGAGTGCATGAGATCCAAGTTGTTGTTGTATTTGTCTCCTTGTTTGAACAGCTGACTTAGGATTGCCAAGGATTTGACTCTTTGGATGAACATTGTGAATCCTTAGTGTAGGAACAGGACTAACATCTACTTCTGTTGGTAGATTGTTGAAGTCAGTGATCACACCTTCTCCATCATATGATGCTTCAGTAAAGAGCCCTTCATCAGGTACATCACTAATAACAGGTTCTGGTATAACAGGATCATTAAGATCAGCTTGTGAGGTGAAGTCAAGCTTTTCAGACTTACTGCCAGTATTAACAGAGTTTGTACTGGTAGTAGTAATTTCAGGTGCTGCATCCAAGTGGAGATCTGCTTCTTTGCTAAGAACTTGAGTATCAGGATTTTGAGAAGAATCCTCTTTAGCTTGTGCTTCTGCACTTGGCACCTTTGTTTGAGGAGAAGATCTCTTTGGTCCATTGGCATCTGCAGATAGTTGAACAGTAGTAGGTATGAGAAGATGCTCAGATACTTCTTCTTCCTCACTTGTGGTACCTGCATTATTAGTATCATTTGATGAACCTGCAGTAGAGTTAGCTCGATTCTACAAGGAGGCAGGAACATAGTTCATAGAGTCAGTTAAATAATCAATGTCAAACATCCATCTATAACCCAGTCCCTGTACATTAGGTTTCTCTTCAAGAAAATCAACATGAAGATTTTCAACAACTCTTTTGGTTTCCAGATTGTACACCCTGTAAGCCTTGCTTGTAGTTGAATATCCAACTAAGTATCCTTCATCAGACTTGCCATCAAACTTTCCATGAGCACTAAGTGTATCAAGAATAGTAACATGACATCCAAATGGTCTTATGTAGCTAAGCATTGGCTTTTCACCAAATAATAGTTCATAAGGAGTCTTGTTTTGAGGTTTAGTCACCCTTACTCTATTGAACACATAACAAGCAGTATTAACTGATTCAGCCCAAAAAGTAGTAGGTAAAAGTGAATCTGCAAGCATAGTTCTGGCAGCCTCAATGAGTGTCCTATTCATTCTTTCAGCAACTCCATTTTGTTGTGGAGTTCTAGCATTGCTGTACTCTTGTTTTATTCCTTTGTTTCCACAGAATTCAAGCGTACTTCTGTTCTTAAATTCAGTCCCATTATCTGATCTAATAATTTTGACCTTTTGATCCAGTTGATTTTCAATCCTTCTTATGAAGTTTTGAATAATGCCAGGAGTTTCATCTTTGGAAGACAAAAAGAACACCCAGCAAAACCTGGTACAATCATCAGTGATAACAAGACAATATTGAGCATAGTTAATGCTCTTTACAGAAGTAGGCCCAAAGAGATCCATATGCAGCATGTGTAAGGGTTTAGTAATGGATCTTTCAAGCTTGGCCTTGCAAGAGGCCCTATGTTGTTTTCCTTTGTGGCAAGCTACACATGCATGATCATTTTTGAAAACCTTGGAAGGTAGACCTCTTACAAGGTTTCCCTTCACAAGTTTGCAAATAAACAGGCAAAACCTTTTACAGGTGCAGATGTCTTCATATTAAAACTGTACATATTGTGTTGTCTAGGAACTTTTAAGAGTATCTGACTTTCATCAGGCATCTTAAAGTCAGAAGTCAAAACAAAACATTCAGTTTCAGTAAATAAAACCTTTAGCTGCTTATCACAAATTTGTGATATTGAGAAAAGATTAAATTGCCCAAGTTCTTTTACAAAAGAGACATTTTCAAATTCTAAATTCCCAACAACAATTCTACCTTTACCAGTAATGTAGCCTTTGCTACCTCCAAAAGTAACAGATCCTCCTTTGAATTCTTCAAAATCTTTTATGTGTTCCCTGTTACCAGACATGTGCCCTGAGCATCCACTGTCAAATATACCTCTGTTTCCTATGTTCTTGAGTGGATGATCCTACACACAAATAAGAGATTATTTTCTCTTGATGACCCAGGCCTGTGCAGGCTTGGGTCCAGTTTGTGGATCTACATACTTGTAAGTTTTGTAGGAACATGATCCACTGACACTGCTTTGGCATTTATAGGTAAGTTCATTTTTTAATGGGTCCCATTGCCAATATTATGAGTTTCTAGTAGGGGACTTCCTTTTTCCCTTTACAGCATAAGAGTTTGTGGTCTTTGCTGTATTATTTTCAAAGGGTCTTCTCACAGGTGATTTTGATTTGGAGAAACTTCTTCTTTGGTAAAAGTTGTTCATCTGTGAGATAGGTATTCTCACAGGTGACAAAGATTTTACAAAGTAATTTCTATGATTAGCTTGATTCACCTGTGGTTTAACTGGTTGTTTTGGTCTGTAATAGTCAGTATTAACCTTGGAATGGGTAGGATTAACCTTTTGCCCAACAGGTTTAATCTGGTTTCTACCTGTATTAACATTTGGTCTACCAGAATTAATTTTGGAGTGACCAGTATTAACCCTTAGATGAGCAGAATTAACCTTTGTGTTACCAGTATTGAGTAGAACTTGTCTAGGAACAAACTGATTAGCATGATTAATTCTATTCACATTGTTCCACACAGGTTTAACCACATTATTACCAGTATTAACCATCTTTTGTTTTCTCAACTCATTTTCTTTAGCCATTCTTCTTTCATGAAAGTCACAATCTTTTATTAAATGACTAATACTATTACACACAAAACATCTTTTCTGAGTATACACATAACCTCCTCCTAACACTCTATTCCATTTATCATTCTTTTCCCTTTTTGGTGTCTCTGGTTTATTTACTTGTTGCCTAGGAGATTTTAAGTGAATTTCACAACTAGGTTCAACAGGTTTTTGTTCAGGTTCAGACACAACAGGTTTATCACTTTTAACAGATTTAGACTTTGACACTTCACTTGACACACTTTCAGGTTCTGATTCAGAGGACTCAGAAGTGTTTCCACGTGACTCTTCACCATCATTAGATTGACAGGTAGAGTATTCACTGGTTTTATCATCTGAGACCTTTGTTTCAGGCACTTGAGGTCCTTTTTTACCATACACATATAGTGATTCATCAAATTCTTTTTCAGGTAAAGGAGTATAGTCTCCAGTTAAAGGAGGTGGAACTCCTTTGTAATTATCAGTTTTTAAGAATCTACTATATACAATTGAATCAGCCAAGTCAGCATCAGAAGCAATAAACATGCTTCTATCCATCTCTTCTTCATAACTTAGAACCTCACTGTCTGATTTTATCTCATATCCTAGACCAATTTTACATGTTGAGCTCATGCCATTGTTTATTAACTTTGACAAGTTTTGAGAAGAATTTTTCCATCTGTCTACTATTTGTTGTAATTCTTCTTTTTCTTTAAGAGCTTTTTCACCAATTCTCCTATACTTTTTCAGTTTTTCATCTTTAGCATATATTTCATTAGCCTGAAAAGTAAGTTTTTGGTTTAAATTAGCTAATTGTGTTTGAAGTTTATCAACCTGTGCTTCTAAAGTTTTGACACCATTTTCATAAGCAAGTATTCTTATCTCTTGTTCTTCTATTTGATTTGTTTGTTCATCACACATAGCTTTAACATTATTGTATGAATCAATACACAGTTTAGAACATAGAGATACCTCAGAGTTAGAGCTTATGGCCATTAGAGCATGGTTGGTAGGTTCCTCCTCATCAGTGTGCTCCACCCAATTGATAATGCCATCATCCATAGTCAGCAGACCAACCTGGCTTGTCTCCTTCTTCTGCACCTCCTCTGGATACATTCTCTTCTTCTTCTCTTCAGAATTCACTTTTGCTGTACATTCTCTAGCAAAGTGACCATTGTTGTTGCACTTCCAGCATACAAGCTTTGACTTATCGTAACCAACTGGCTTATTTCCATTGTATTTAATATTTCTTCCAGTTTTCTTGAAGAACCTTTTCATCCTGAGTGCAATCATGGCCAGTTGCCAGTTGATATCCATTTCTTCAATATCAACATCATCAATCTGATCAAGATCATCATGTATGAGATCTCTTTCTTCAGATCTCTTTGCAAAAAGAGAGTAGAGAACTTCATCAGCAAAACCAGCAGGATTATCTCTTTCCTTGTTGTTGGAGGAAGAAGCATAACTGCCAGGATTAAAACTGCCAGAACTAACTCTGTTAGTACTGGTCTTGCCTTGTCCAACAAATGCAACATTGGCTGCACTGGATGATGATTTTGAGCTTCCTTTGACATCTTGTTCAAAAAACCTAAGATTGTTGAACAAATCATCAATTGACCAATCATCAACACCTTCTTTTAGCCTCATGCTCATGGTCACATTGATCCATTCTTGAGGCATAGATCTAAGAAACTTATGGTTTGCATCTTAAGTAGATACAGGAGAACCATGAGCTTCTAGTTGTGAGAGTAGGTGTTGGAACCTTTCATAACCTTTTTCAAGCCCTTCAGAACTGCTCACTGTGAATGCCTCAAATTGCTGTTTGAGTATAGCCTTCTGCATCTTCTTGGAATTGGCATTCCTTCTAAATCTGATTCGAATAGCTTTCCAGATCTCTTTGGCATCATCCATCCCATGGAACCTTCTTAGGTGTTCTTTTGGAATGGCCATCAGAAGAATGGTCCTAGCTTTCCTTTCTTTCTCTACAGCAGTAATTGGTGGAAGCACTTTAACAATACCATCCTTGCCTACAGAGATCCTTTTCTTTGAGTTTCCATTCTGTACGACTTTCTACACATCATTATCTATGTATTCCAGATAATGTTCCATCTCCATAGCCCATATATCATACTCTTCCTTCTTAAGAATTGGGAGTTTGATATTTGCTAAAGGCACAAGCTGCTGTTGGTGTTTTGGCTTCTCATTGTCAGAGACAGCATCTTCATGGTTTAATTCTTCAGCCTCATAATCACTGTTACGACTAGAGAATTCATCAACAGGCTTAGACATCTTTTTGGAATTTTGGTGAGTGTTTGAGTGGTTATAGTGTGTGGATCTGTGTTTCTTCTTACTCAGAGTCCCTCAGCGAGGCTCTGATACCACTTGTAGGTCCAAAGATTTAGATCTTAGCAGCCTTTGTAAGACAATAGACACCTTGGATAAATCCAAACTATCTATATGAGAAACTCTAAACAATGTATACTTGATGTTAATGCGGAATGTTAACACAAGCAGTAAGAACAACACAGAGAATTATTAACTTTGTATTCTATTAATTTCTTGAAAACTTGGCATTAAGCACAATGCCGTAGGGTTCCTTTTATACTATAAGGAAACCCTAATTCTACAAACGTGTGAAAGGATGCATGCATATCTTCTCCTAAGATATCTAACCGTGTGCATATCCTTTCCTATAATATCTCCTAAGATATCTAACTTGTTCAGCAAAACAGACTTAGCTGAACTAACATAAACAGACTTAACTAATGCTGACCAGACTTAACTTTGTACTGGCAGACTTAACTATCTACCTGACCTAACTAGACTATTTAGACTTTTAAGTCTGTTACAAATAATTCCCAACAAACAACGAGGACGTTGATTAACTTAAGTGGGGGGATGGAGAATTAGAACACTTACTTGTCCTAAACTATTTCAAAATATGCTTAAAATGCACTTAATATATCAAAATTTAAAATTTTTAGCATGTTTTTGTTTAAGTCTAAATTACATAGCCGCACACGTAACCTTATTTTTTGCCTAAAATCAAAAACTTTAGTGTGCTGGTGACTTGTAAACTTTAGAACTTGGCTTGTATACTATTCGAGACTACCATAATAAGTATTATCGATATAATTGGAGTGACTTGTCTAACTTGGTAAATTTCTAGGATTACACCCAAAAAGCCTTTATATGTTATGTGATATTAACTAACTACACTGGTTAGTTAACCCCCGTATAAACCCTTTTGTTTACTCTCACTTTTAGAGTAAGATACCCCTAGAAAAACCTTCAGAACCATTCCTTTCGTTTCTTACACCTTTGTTAAAATGTTTCGTTACACCCTTACATCTTAGCCTACCCTGTAGATTGAAATCCGTGGTTAGTTACTTTAGGCAAAGTGTGTTTCCTTACATTACATGTGTTTGCGTGCGAAATTCATTATCTTTGGTTAGGTCGGGAAATTGCACAATGCAATTGGAGTGAAAGTACATATTGTATATTTTTAGTTTGTTTTTCGCGTGTTTACTACTTTCACTATTACAGTTATTTCTGAAAGTTATGAAAAGTATGGAAAAATTATCCGAAAAAATCGTGATAGAAAAAGTTGTGAAATTTTACACAGTAAAAAAAAATCGAAAAAATAGAAAAGAAAAGAAAGAGAAGAGGTTGGAAGTTTGTTTTAACCAACTTATGTAAAGTTTTGTATTAAGTGGGAGATATCACCACTATTTGTTGTATATTATATTTATGGATTGAATGGGAGTTGGCCGTTATGAGAATGCCAACTAAGGTTATTCTTTGTTTAAGATTTTATTGAGTATAATTCGTGTCTACCTAAAGCGTGAGTTACATGAGTCAAAAGCGTGAGTTATTGAATGATATGAGTCTTATTCATGGGATGGTTGGGAAAGTAATTAACCACACTTAGGATTTTGATCTATTTGTTTGTTTATTTTTTATTTTACACCAATTTGTATCCTAAATGTTATCCCTACCCAACCATATTGTTATATTCGTTGTCAGCTTTCGNCGTTATGAGAATGCCAACTAAGGTTATTCTTTGTTTAAGATTTTATTGAGTATAATTCGTGTCTACCTAAAGCGTGAGTTACATGAGTCAAAAGCGTGAGTTATTGAATGATATGAGTCTTATTCATGGGATGGTTGGGAAAGTAATTAACCACACTTAGGATTTTGATCTATTTGTTTGTTTATTTTTTATTTTACACCAATTTATATCCTAAATGTTATCCCTACCCAACCATATTGTTATATTCGTTGTCAGCTTTCGAGCATCCGGATATGATGATGGCTAAGCGAGAATGTTAAATGTATAAATATGGTAGTGACCATCCGAGTATTAGATTAATCAACTATCGCGCCAGCGATCTAGTGTGTAACTTGGTGACCATCCGTTATGCAAATAACGCGCCAGCGATCCAAGAAGCGCACTAGTGACCATCCGTTAGTTGAAGCGTCGAGGACTCGTGCCAGCGATCTACTGAGTTTAAGCAGGAGATGTTTGAACGAAGCTAGGTTCAACCCTTAAGCCTCAAAACCATCTTTACCGCTTTAGACTTGTTACTCCTTGGCTTTAGTGGGGGAGATGCGTATACTTGTCAAGCTTATGATAGAATATTCGTTACAACTGAGCAAATAAATGATTTAGAATTGTTTTGCATTGAAAAATTATTTTGTTTCTAACTCGTTAAGTGTTTGGTTGTGTGGTTGTGATAAGACGAATACATGCATTAAACTATAAAAATAAATCCTAATACCTTTTAGGATACATTTTCATAAGTAAAATCTAAGGTTTACTTGGGGACAAGTAAAGTTCAAGTGGGGGGATATTTGATGAACTCAAATAAGTACATTTTATCATCATCATTTATCCTATTTATTTAACTTGTTTTATTATATTATTTATGAGAATCGATGCTTTAATGTTTACTTTAGTGATTCTCAGATAAAAACAGGTAAAAGGTAAAACTTGGCGATTTTCGACTAATTATGAAGCAAAACGAGCAAGATGTCAAAAGTCTACTGAAATCCAGAAGATGCGCCGTATCTCACTCAACAGATACGCCGCAATATCATACTTAGATGAATTCGAAGACCATTGCCTGACTTTGAAGAATGCGCCACATGTAATTCTATCATGCGCCGCATATGAAACTTTGGTCAAAGAAGAAGATCAAGCTCGTTCTACTCCAGATACGCCGCATTATACATTTGATATACGGCGTATCACTATCAAGACTTCACCAGAAACAATCCAAGACAACTAAAGGACATGCGCCGCATACAAGAATTAAGTTACGCCGCATTTGAAGACGGTGTACGAATATTCCAGAATATAATAATCTTGGACCCCACGCGAAGTTAAGTCAATGCGCCGCATCTACTTACTCAATGCGCCGCATCAAACCCTCGGACAGAAACTATAAATACCCCAAGACCTAGATGAATTGAGGGTGCCACAAAACCCTAAGGAGCCAAATTCAGACGAACAAGCAGCACAAGACACGCCACAAACGAAGATACTAGAGCAGTAAGAAGGTCCTGCATGTATTCAATTCATTAAGTAGTTTTGTTTTATTGTAATAGTAAGCTTTAATTCATCAGGATTGATGGCCGGTAGTATGTGAGTACGCAAAATCATATGCCCGCCTTAAAATTGCTTTCCCATCAATTAAAGTTTATATGTTTGATGTCTTTGGTGAATTTATATTAGTGCTTTGATAACGTCTGTGTCTATTTGAGCACTGCATGGGCTGCCATACCCCTTCCTCGCCTATTTTATCTGACGTCTTTGGATAAGAAGGATAGTCATAAGTAATCATTAAGGGTTTACTCGCCGATATAATGAAACCAACGAGAAAGATTTAATTAATATACACTTCATATAAAACTAGCAATAAAACAAGTGACAAGCTACTTAATTATCAGGACAGGTCTTCTTATAGTCTCTTTTATCTATCTGTGTACGTGTATGCTATTTGCTGATTCGTGCTCATTAGTTTAATTTACTGTTTAAATAACCCAACTGTGCCAGTCTCTCAGGCTGAACCCCCTTGCTTTAGATTAGGCTGTAAAACTAACTTAGGATATTAAAATACCGATTAGGATAACTTGATAATACGTTCCACTCTTAGTGATCGACACTCTACTTACCATTATATACAAACTGACCGGGTACACTGCTCGTTAAGTGCGTGTGTTATTGATAAGTCGGCTAAATATAAATTTAAAACTTGAGTAGGCATTAATACTGCTAAACCGCAACGACACACGACGCGCATCAGTAGGGCACTTGTACAAAAGGTCATTGTACCTATCCCAAGCTTGGTACAATGTTTCATCCCCATCTTGCTTGAAGTTGTGAATATCTTCAAGCTGTTTTGCCGTCCTTGAGGGAGGGCAATATCTTTGGATGAAAGGCTTCTTTAGGAGAGTCCAAGTGTTCACCGTCCCTGCTGGTAACCTATCGATCCATCTTTTTGCTGCTCCGGTTAATGTCATCAGGAATACTCTGAGCATTATCGCATCATGAGATACTCCTGGAATGTTGAACAAACTAACAATGTAAACAACATTGTCTATGTGTTCGTGAGCATCTTCCGTGTTGTTTCCTGAAAATGGGTCTTGACGCAGTTCCCTTATGAATTGGTTCTTGATTTCAAACTGAACGTCATTCCCAATAGCCGGCCTAACCAAGCCAGGCCCTTGCTCTTCTCGTGTATTGAAATGAAGCTAAAAACAGAAAGCAAGTAAAAGTATAGTTGTGAGCAACAAGAGAGAAGTGTGCTAACCTAATTACTCATCCTATATCGCTTATGTTCATGTTCCCTATTAAACTAATCTCATGCTTTAGGTGGGGCAGACATATATCACTAGGTGCATATGGTCAAGTTTCCTAGCCTATTGATGTGTCATGAATAGTATAGTATAAATCCAATCAATTTCTCAACAAATAAGAAATTACCCGGGTCGTGTCCGTGCGAAGGTTAAATGGAATCTCGTTAATCGTGATTTGAGAAACCGTGTTTGTGAAAAGTGAAAAAGTGAAAATAGTGAAATTGAAATTCAAATAGTGATAAGAAATGATGAATAATGCACAAAGTACAAGCAATATATGCACAATGATCTAAAAACTAAAAACGGAAATTCAAACGCTAAGTTTAAACGTAACGTACAAAATAAAACGCGACTTTTATTGAAAAATGATCCTAAAAATGTGAAACAATTTTCTAAAAATCTAAAACAACTAAAAAGAATTTTGAGAAAAAGAAAAATATTTTTTTGACTTTTTATTTATTTAATATGAATTAAAAACTATTTTTGTATTTTTATTTAATAAAAGAAAATCAA
>LBNU01013493.1:223898-246216 GCA_014162995.1 Artemisia annua
ATTATTTTCATTTTAGCAGTTAAATAGTTTTCGTATCTTTGTGATTCTTAGATATTGTTGTTAAGACTTTTTTATGTTAATTGCTGGCTCATTTCGATTCATTTAACATTCATAATACAGTGGTTTGGAATCATTTTCATAGTTCTAGCTTATCTGTTATTGCAACACTAATCTTGGGAATAATCCTTGTTAAGGACTGTTTGGATCAAGCTGGCTTCTTGTGATTCATGCCATGTTATGGGGGCTTTGAAAAAACTTGCTTGCCTACATGCTTAATGAGCGTTGTTTAAGTTCATTGCCAGTCATTAAATTTACGCGTCTTTATTAGTTGTAAGTCAAAATTAGTGTTTAAATCCTATTCTATTCTGTAATCTGTTAAGTTATTAGTACCATAATAATCATATCAGCTTATAAGTTAATAACCTAGCTTAATTTCACCTTATTATAGAATAATATAACATAATCAGTGAATAGATTAAGATCAAAGCTCACTTAAGTCAACATAGTTGTAATTGTTAAAAAGTCAATTTTCAGTCACAAAAGTTTTTGAATAAACTTTGGAATTTTCTTGTGAACTTGATATTTGATATTAGGACTTGAGCTTGTAGGTTTTTAATATATTGTTGCTGAACTTCATGATAGTACTTTTGATAATTTTTATCTATCTGATTAAAGTGCTTAATTCGTGCTTAACTTTAAGTGCTATTTCATAAACTTGCTCTGTACACAGATTTGCATGCTACTTTTAGAAGCTTGCATAAGATTCATTATTGCTTGTTACCCTGTGTAAATTGGTTCTTTATGAAGCCCTTGTGGCTAGCTACTTGATTTGAGTGCTTATTTGCCATAACTGCTGATTGGATTGCTTATATTTGTGCTTAACATGACCCACAAAACAAACCCTTACACTGAGCAATCAGTGTAAGTGGTCAATATTGCAAGCCAATCAAAAAGCTCATCACTGAGCTTTAGCTTGTGAAACTTGTTTCTTTTGGAAGCTAAGTAACCTATCTTCAAAGTTATAAGCTTATTTCTCATTTTCAAACCCTTTTACTAGGGCTGCTATTGGCTTTAACTTTGTCCCATTCTACTGAGTATACTGACTTATCAGTATATTCAAGCCAACTTCATAAGCCCTTCAAAAGCTACCCAGTGGTCCCCATTGGTCAAGCTTTGGATTTTTGGAATCCTTCCCAGACCATCTTTATAGTCCAATTCTCATTTTGTCTTTTTGAGCTTATTTACTAAGCTTAATTTGACCATTTATTTGACTATGAAGGGTGTTTGGATTGCAGTGTTTATTGTATTTGCTTATTAGTGCTTTTTAGCTTATTACTTGTTCTTTTCTCTTTTCTTTGGCTTCTATTAAGCATTTTTCACTTATTCTTAGCTTATTTAACTAGTGGTTTATAGCTTGTAGCTTTTTAGAAGCTTGTTAAGCTTGAAAATCCACTTTGAGTCTCAAAAGCTCAACTGTTGGATCATTAAGCTCTCTATAAGCTTGTTTGTAGTTTTTCAGAAAAGTTGTTTTTTACAAAAAGTGTTTAATTTTAAGTGTTTAATAAGTTTGTAAAAGAAAAAAAATAAAAAAAAATGATTTGTAAAAAAGGGGTGAGGCAGGCTCGAACCTGAGACCTCCCCCTTTTAGAGTGATAGAGGTGTACCTGGATACCAGTTGCCCTAGGGACTTTTCTCGTTATACCTTTGCACCCTTTATTATTTAAATAGCAAAAGCCCAGTTTTGCTCTTAAGCTGTTTGGGCTTATTTTCTGCTTATTTCAAAACTGGACACCCCTTTTTTATATTTTTGTATTTTTTCTGCACCTTTTCTTTATAACATATATTTTTCTCAGAATTTTTAGTTTTCATTTAGTATTTTTAAAAAAATCAAAAAGAGTTATATAGTTTTAGTATAAATAAATAAATTAAATAGTTTTTGTATTAAATAATTATCTAGGATAAGGTTTTATAATTTTTATAAGTTCTATAAGTTATTTAGAATCTGTAAAAAATATAATTGCAATTTTCACTATTCATATAATAGGTTTTGTAATTTAAATTAATTAAATAGATAATTATTAAATAAATAGTAATTAATTAATAATAATTATATAAATAGTATAATAAATATATTTTCAGTTCTAAATTAAGTTTTATACATTTTTAGACTTTTCTAAGTTTTTATTTCATTTTCTAGATTATTTTCTTATTTTCTTTGTAATTTATCACATTAATAAATAGTTAATAAATAGTTAATAATTAATATTAAATAAATAAATAGTTAAATAAATAATTTTCTTTTTCTAATAATTTTCTTAAGTCATTAGGTTTGTAAAAATACAATTTTCATATTCATAGCCTTTTTATTTCTTTAAATTCACTTTTAATTTTTGTACGTTGACGTTTATTTAAACGTAAACGTATACGTTTTTAATTTTAGTTTTCTATTTTTATTTAATTTAATTTGCATTTAAGCCGCTAAGGCATGCAAATTCCACTTTAGTTATAGTGATCGATTTTGTTCACATACCGCTTTTCATTCAACATATTTTGGTCTCGAATTCGTTGTATTCAGGATATCACATCTCTTGGGACTTACACGACCCGGGGAAACACTAAACTCCTCTGGATTTCATTGCATTTGTGTTCTATACTTTCAGGGATTCTTTATTACGGTTAGCCATTCACAAGTGGCTAGCTTGTGTAATAAACCTGTTGGTTTTGAGCCAATCAAATATATTCTCGGATCTTAGATTTCTTTCGTAGTCATGACTACGCCGTAGTCACAAAGTAGATCTATGACGTATGTTGAGAAATGAGCTTGGACTACTCTCGTACACGTTGCTACGCCGTAACTCCAGAGTTATGTTACGGCGTAGTCTTTTATTCTAAAGATTCTTCAAGTCCTGAATAGTTTACGGCGTAAACCTCATATTTGGTTACGCCGTAACTCTTGGTCCGCGTTGACTTTGGTCTTCATAGTTAAACTTCATGCTACGGCGTAATTGAGAGATGATGTTACGCCGTAGCTTCCTTTAGCATACTTGAATTTGTTTGTCTTAGCACATTCTTTCCATTTTCCTCGTCTCTTTAGCTCCTATGCTCACTTGTGACCTGGATACCAAATATAAAGGAATCAAAGTATATATCCACATAATTAGTAATATAAATGAGCATAATAGCTAGGGAGAAATTGACACTTAAATATCAGGATTATTTGATGTCATCAAACACTTGATCCATATATCAAGCCTCTATCATGTAATCTTGTAGACCATTTGGTCCATGTACCTACTTAATTAAAAGCATGCATTAGGTTGTGTCAACTAATCTATGTGATTTACCTATGGTACCCACTTGGTCCATATGATACCTACTCTTCTTATGCGGTCAATTTATTGAAGAGCAATATGCTAACTTAAGTGTTCTTGTATTATACATCTAGTTATCCACTTGGTCCATGTAATATCTAGACTTAAAATACTCAAACATATAAACGAGCACGTATTGAAAGGTAAACACATACACTAACCAATATTAAACATTAAATCTTAATAAACGGAAATAACAATCATGTAATATTCATAACATGGCTAACACCAAAAGGTATTGTTGGGAATTATTTGTAACAGACTTAAAAGTCTGAATAGCTTAGTTAAGTCAGGTAGATAGTTAAGTCTGCCAGTACTAAGTTAAGTCTGGCCAGTTATAGTTAAGTCTGTTTATGTTAGTTCAGTTAAGTCTGTTTTGCTGAACAAGTTAGATAAGTTAGGAGACATTATAGGAAAGGATATGCACGCGGTTAGATATCTTAGGAGAAGATATGCATGCATCCTTTCACACGTTTGTAGAATTAGGGTTTCCTTGTAGTATAAAAGGAACCCTAAGGCATTGAGTTCTATGCCAAGTTTTCTAAAAAGTTAATAGAATATAAAGTTAGTAATTCTCTGTGTTGTTCTTACTGCATGTGTTAATATTCTGCGTTAACATCAGGTATACATTGTTTAGAGTTTCTCATATAGATAGTTTGGATTTATCCAAGGTATCTATTGTCTTACAAAGGCTGCTTAGATCCAAAACTTTGGACCTACAGGTATTAGCCCATAATGTATGTAAAAGTACAAGAAGATAATTCAAACGAAGAACAAATAGAAATCATGATGAAATCAATATGCAAATTGTATGATTAAACCTAATTTAATGATACGAGACCTTCTTTTCTTGATTTCCTAGCTCTTGGGACTGATCTTGGGGCCTTGGAGTGGTGAAATTTGGCTGTGGTTGAGAGTAGTGAGTGAATGATTATGAAACTCCCGTATAGAGTTTGTATTTATAGTTTTCTGCCAGGGCTGGAATACGGCATATTCAAGAGTGGATACGGCGTATTTTGGATATCTTGATTGCTAACGAAGAAAGCATATTCCAAGCATATTCTGTGTATTTTTAAATACGGCGTAGTGAGTTGAGATACGCCGTATACCTTCAAATCTTCGATATACTTGGACTAGGGGATAAGATCTTCAATACGGCGTATGGCCAAAGTTTCATACGTTGTATACCTTCAATGGTTGACTTGAGCTTTAACTGTAGAGCTTCCAAATACGTTGTACTATACTCAAACAATCTCACAACTCAACCATTGCTCTATACCTAGGGATGTAAACGAACCGAACGAACACGAACGAAGGCTTGTTCGTGTTCACCCGTTTAAGTTTAGCTAGAAAAATAAACGTACACGAACGCTTAAACGGTGGAAATTTCTTGTTCGTGTTCGTTCGTCAACAAAATAAGATTGTTTATGTTCATTTATGTTCGTTCATTAAGGTATTAAACGAACATAAACGAACGAAAATAAATGAACGTATAAAAACAAGTACAAAATATCTAGAATATCGTAGTATTTCTTTTTTGTGTGTTCGTTTGTCTCAGTTTACCTATTTTACGAAGAGTGTATTATATAAATATAAGTTATTTGGACATAAACAAAAAAACATACATAAAAGAACATTTAACCAGACGTTCACAGATGTAAATGAACGAACAAGGCCTATGTTCATGTTCGTTCATTTAATAAATCGAACACAAAATTTTGCTCATGATCGTTCAATTAATAAATAAACGATCATAAACAAACTTTTAAATGTTCACTGAACGTTCAGTTCGTTTACAACCCTATCTATACCAGCCTGAAGACTTTAAGATGGTATTTTGCTTTTCCAGGATACTAGTGAACTACATCAAAAAGACAATATCTAGTAACTTATTTTCTAGTGACTACACACTTAGCCTTGTCTGCATATACAAAACCATCAAGAGTAGGTACATGATTCTTAACAATATGTATACCCTTACCTAGAGAAGACTTGAGATACCTGAGCAATTTCAATGCAATATTCAGATGTGACTTAAGTGAGAATTGATGTGATAAAAAAAGTAGTGTTTTTATACATCATTTACCCCATATATTTTGTTCATTTGCTATAATTTTATATAAGAATCATTATTTCATCGTTTACTTTTGTGATTCTTAGTAATTCTGGAGCAAAAATGGAAAAGACATGGAAAGCGACGTTATTTGGAGGTAAAACAAAGAAATAAATAATAATCCTGATTAGACATCCAATACAGCGTATTAATGCTAATTAGATACGCCGTATCCCATAATCTGAAGATTTCAAGACCTTGTGTATCCATCTTTTGGTATACGTCGTATAGTACACTTGGTCGATTTGAAGAATCCAAGACTGTAGATCTCCACAAATGTATCATTACACATATAGATAATAGAAATGGTTTTAGAGAGAGGAAGGTAGAGAAAGAGGAGAAGTAGGCATTTCCTAGAGAGAGGAAATGTTATCGATAATTAAATACACTAGTTCCACATACACACACACCTCATACAAGAGACGTGTATATATTACATACTATGACCGGTTGGGCCCTTGACGGGCTTGGACTTGAACTAGTTAATGGGTTACGTCTATAACATACTATCTAATACTTAACTAAGCGGCTTAGACTATCATAAACATATTACGCCTATTACAAGATTCGTATATTCTAGAATGATCATCACTTCTAAAGCTAATAATCTCCCCCTAAGGGATGATCATTCAGATCTATCTTTGATACTTTCTCCTTGTCGCCTTGATCTTTGATCTTCATTTCTTGATCCTTGATGTGTTATAGTCTTCCAAGTCTCTTTTTTCCAATCATACTTCATGTTCTTTATTTTTAGCTTTTCTTGTTCATGACTTTGTCTTTTTCTTGAGTCATTCCTTTTAGCCATATTCTTCTATCAATACATCTTCAACTCTTTTGTTTTGCCTTGACCAACATACTAATACTATAGATTTCAAATTCCAATATATGTTGTCACTTGGAAAGCTAAAAATCTCCCCTAAGTGGTAATATGCAAGAATTGTATACTATTATCTTCTTGAAGTACTTGATAGATCGTGTTGAGTATGATTATGTGGTGTTGAAGATGTTGTAGTTGTTGGTGAATATGATGGATTTAACTCAGAATCGGCTTCCTTTGCCGGAACCTGTACAGTCACAATAAGGTAGGTAACAGTAACCTCAGAATCTGTGATGATCGTTTTACAACTCTTGAGAGATCTCATGGAGTTAACTCGTTAGGTATTAGTACCGCTTTATCAGGATTTCCAATCGATCCTCGTGGATTTTCATAAAGAATCATTCCACTACGATTGTTTTGTATGAAACGTCTTGATTCCGTTCATCTTAGGCACGTAGAATTAACCTCTGGTTCCGTTAGGACTGTTATCAATACATTGGAAAAATCCAAGTATAGACTTACGTCATCAGGAATCGACTTATGAAGGAATCTCCTTAGTAGGTTTTCCAGCTTGAAGTGCTAGGTAATCCTTTTGGATTTCCCCACCTGCCATTCCTGAATCAGATGCCTCAAGTATGCTTACAACGATTCAGGTGAATCACTGAAGTGCTTATAAATCATTCCTCCATGATTGTAGATCGTTTCCACCATATAACAATTTCCTATATCACGTAGATTCTAGTTAATACTAGGCTTAATCCATAAAGAATTAACTTAGTAACCCAATTTCAGTTCTGTTTGATGTTGACACTAGTAGGTTTCCGTTCAATAATCATGAATACTACGTGAGTACCACTATGAACGTCCTGGCAAGATCATAAGATTTGCGTAGGACTCTAGTATAACTTGTGTTCTTAATTGTGAACAACAACTGTATAAAATGATATTTGTATCATATGGAGATTTTATATTTTAATCTCATTGGCTCTAGACTCTGTAAGTGCATTTTGGTTTTAAAGAGCGGAGGCTGGAGCAGATTATTTTGAGATATTTATTATATTTGTTTCAATACCAACATTTCTCGAAGTGAGAAGTCGATATGTAACGTGTGTAATCTCCGTGAGAAATGAAACAAGATTATTTTGAGAGAAACTTGAGTAGCTGGGAAGAGTTTGTGTTTTGCATCACTGGGTCCATGATGTCAGTCTTCAATATCAGAATCATCTTTGCGATAACTGATAACATATGTATTGACCCAGTTTTTGCCCTAAGTGTATGGAGGGTTTTCATTTCTTGTAACCCTTTCATAACTTTTCTTTTTTATTTTTCAACCCCTTCAATGCGTATCATGTCGTCCTTACTATCATCATGTTGTGATTGTTTGGATGACAGCTCATGACAATGACAAAATTATTCCTTTTTCTCATTCATCTCCAAGACCTATGGACTTTTATTCCATATACGGAATGTCCCCGGGTAGGTCTATCCGGCTCTGGCTGAACCATGAGATAATACCTAACCTTATCACCTTACATCTCCTCGAACATCATTGTGATTTTGATTGGTTTGGTATAGATCGTAGCTATTGAAACCATTTGAAAAACCAATCAAAGTGTTTATGAGAAATCATTTTTAGTTAACACTTCATGTTACACCGCGTGCCCGGTTTGACTAAAAATTAAAACTTTAACGTGGAAACGACTTGACTTTAACGTGCATTCCATTTTTCCTTTGACCATTGACGAAAATCTGCTAATGTATAGACCTTGGAACCATTTTTACATGAAACTAGACTCAATTACCTTCGAAACGACGGGTGGCGCGACCCGTGACGACTTACGGTTTAAAAGATATGAAATTCCGAAAATGACCAAAATCCGAAAAATTCTAATTTATACTCTAACAGAAGCATATGGCCATATGCTAAAAATATCATATGGCCATATTCAGCCCATATGCCTTTACTAAACTTTCTGAAGCAAGCATATGACCATATGCTGAAAATACCATATGGCCCTATGCTGGCCATATACCCTTATACAAAATCTCTGAGGCAGCCATATGCCCATATGCTGAAATTTCATATGGCCATATGCGTGCTGCAGATTTTTACAAAGAAAACTATAATGGCTCTAATTCCGGAAAACCAATTTCCGAGACTCGACACTTAACAAAACTTTCTAGAAATCATTAACATAATATAATACATCATTTCCATAACCGTTTGACCCGTTTACAACCCAAAATGGGTATAATTACACATTAACCCAAATACCCCTTTGAAACATAATTCATTTACTTAGACTAGTTACTATAACAACCGTTACCAACCACGTACTCTAACACATGATGAGGCGAAAAGTGTTACGCTTTTAGGGGGTCATTTAAGCCCTAATCCGTAATTATTTGATCAAATATTGCCTCAAATCGTTCCTTTTGTCATTTTAGGTACTTTGGAGAAGAAATCTGGAAAAGAAGGTATTTTGGACGTTTTTGGAGCATAAAAGTGAAGAAAACGACAAAGTCTCAAATTATGCTGGAAACAGTACCTGACGGCGTCACTCTTTACGAGGTGACGGCGTCATGCTTTGACAAAGAGGTGGATAATTTTACACTTGACGGGCCAGAAAGATTTTGAAACATTTATACGTGACGGCGTCACGTGTTATTTCACCAAGGCCGTCACGTTATAAGTTAAAGAGAGACGGCCCAGAGAGTTTTAAAGAGGGACGGCGTCAAGAGTGGATCTGAGCAATCCGAGAAGAGTTTTGGCGGCGAGGTGACGGCGTCACAAGCTAAAACGTTGTAAAATCTATATATAAGGTTTTCTAATTTTCATTCATAAGTGTGTAACTTTTGGGAGAACTTTATGGATAAAGCACTAGGTGTGGTTTACTCGTATTTTCAGGCGGGTTTTTTCACCCTTGATCATTTCATTGTTTCCAATTAAAGAATTAAGTCCCTCCGTTCAACATCATCAAGTATGTCTATGTGTTGCGTTGATAGTATCTTATGCTTTGTCTTAACTTTAACATGCTAGGCTAGGTTTCTCTTGTGTTTTGCTTAGACAATGAAAACCCTAGCTTATTGATTACTTGTGTTGGTTTGTTATTATTGTCTGGGGGTGGTGATTCGGATGTTAGGCTTAAGAAAAACTGGGCTACCTCCGTATACGGTTAACTTGGCTTGAACGTCTTAAAGAAACATGACAGATGTACTACGATTATATGGGTTGTATTTAATGCATAACGCGAATTCTAGTGATCCCATTTAGGAGCTTTTAGTCGGGTCGACATAGGAAGTGAAGTAGGAGGCCTTATAGAGTCTAGGGAGACGTACACGCCTTGCCCGAATGTTTAAAGGAATACAACCCGTCATCCACACAATTGTAACAAACCAATTAACCGGTTAAAAGATAGCTAGGTAGTAAGGAAATCTAAGTAAACACCACTTTTCTCCATTATAAAGTTTCACAACCAATTTATTTTCTTGTTATTTTATTTTATTTGCAATAGTAGATATTTGGGTTAGTTGACTAGCAACTAATTCCGCTCACTCTTCCAAATACCCGAGATTTTACTTGCTTTCATAAAATATAAAAATACAAAAAGAATCATCCCTCAACCCTTAGACCTAAATTAGAGTAGTTTTCAATCCTAACGACACTATTCCCCGAGAGAACGATCAATCCCCCGGTACTTGCCACTTCACTATACTACATCGGTCAGGTACACTGCCTGGTGGGGGTTGTAAGCTTCTCAAGATCCCTTGAGAGTTAAAACCTATTGCAAAGGTTGCAAAACCCACGCATCAACACACTTGACACAACTTGACCTTTAACAAGCGACACGTACAAAAACCCTTTAAAGACTCTCGGGGCATAAATTCATCAATGAGCTCGGTATCTATAACTAAGCCCCCGATCACATACAACCTTCCAACCTTCTAAACCGCACTTGGATTCCTTAACCCTTAATCCAAGCCATATCATCTCCTTCACACGTAAACCTACAAAACATTAACAACTACAACGGTAAGCGATTACGCTTAGTAAGTAAAACGATAATAACATACCATCATACTTCAATCAAACATATAAGCATCACATATATTCAAACACTTACTTCGCGGCTCAACATTCTAATTCTTACTTTAACACATAACATCAACTTACTCTTATAACCAAAATCATCACTTAGATCACATTCATCGTAACACCTAAGCACATCTTAAGTCTCTTATTACTAAACACAAAATATACATGACACATATATGTTAGAAATCCATATAACACATGCCATCATCATTTTACTTACCTTAGCTCCAATCTAAGCATAACAAAGCATCATCATCATCCTTATAACCATCATCATCATCATCATCATCATCATCATCATCACTCTATGTCATAATCACCATAAATACAAACACTTAAACACATAACCAAAAACTATAACAATGGTTAATCTAACCATATCTCATCCTAAACACCTCTAATCATCACATAATCATAGATTGATTATATGATGATCAATCCCACAAATCACTAACTTAAAAGAGATTACTTACTTGATGTAGGAGTGGTTAGTATAAATTTAACTCTTGATTAGGACCTCTAATCTTCCAACACTTGATCACTAGCAAAACCTTATCTTCCCCTCCCTTTTTCTTGAACCGACACCATCACCACATACAAAACACTTATCCAAATGAACTAATAGAAGTCTAGAGATCCCTCTAGACATTTGTTAGGTGGAAGTTTGCCTAGTTGGCAACTTTAGTCCCTTTAGTCATCTTCTTCCTATTTTAGCCACATTACATTTATAACTCATTAATCATCTGCCAACATAAGTCCCTTGAGTTTATGCGTCATATCTTCTAAAACCATAATACACATTCATTGACTATTAGATTGACTATCGGGTTTGACTACTACGTAACTTTCATTGACTAACCAATCACATAAGGCCCTTAGCCCATTTCATCTAGGGTAGGGTCCAAGTACTCGGGAAACGGGTCTAACACTTCAAAAGTTTTCATTTTCAAAAATACTCCCCCTACATATGTGCACAAATATTATCAAAGATTTTGTGCACAAACGGAAGAGTAACCGACCTTTCCCAATCAAGATTAACATGCACTCACGGCGGCTGCAATTAGATCGTCTTCCCATACGTTACAACCTCAATGCCCGTGGTATCGATATTAACACAAGTCGTTGCCTTGTTTGTGATGGAACGATTGGAACGCCGCAACACTTGTTCGCAAATTGCACCAATTCTTATGGATATGTGGGTTGTAATTTGCTCATGGTGCATGGTTGAAATTGGTCGATCGTCCAAAATGTCTTGCAAATCTAATCTTGTGGGCTGATAAAACAACTTTTGCAATAAGGTGTAATCATCGTACGATGTTGTCATCCACAACTATTTATTTAGGTTATTTGGAGCTATCAGAATCGGAATTGCTTTGACCAAATTAAAGCCAAGGAAAGACATACCTTGTGAGGAAATTAAATTTCTTTCACAATCATGGATTCTTCTGTCTTCATTGGAACAAAAATTCTATTCTCAAATGGATAGATTGGTTAAACATCATACCTTGCTATGCTCTTAGATGAAACTCAAGGACGTCTCTCTTGGAGAATGAAGACGAATTCAGATGGTTATTTGATAGTTCTGAAACATTCTCAGTTAGTTCAGTTCGTGTTGCGGTTGATAAATGTAAATTGCCCGCTACAGAACTTCACACTAATTGGAATATCTTTGTGCCTTCTAAAATCAACATATTGATTTGGAGAGCAGAAAGAGATAGGTTGCCGACACGAATCAACCTGGACACACGGGGAATTGATCTTCATTCTTTGCTATACCCGATGTGTGATACCAAATGTGAGTCGTTGGAGCACATATTATTCTCTTGTCACTACTCTTCTTCTTTGTAGCAAATGGTATATTCGTGGTGGAGGTTTTGTATTGATTTCAATCCTTGTTTCAGAGATATAACTGGTTTTGTTCAGAATCTCAGTTCTCGAAAGAAGAGCATGTTCAAACCAATCCAACTAAAATGCTTTGAGGTTGCCATCTTCTCCACCGTTTGGGTGTTATGGAAGAATCGTAACTCTATAATCTTCACAGCAGGATCTAAAAGTCCGAATAGCTTTGATTTATTTCGTGATGTTCAAAGTGTTTCTTTTTGTTGGATTAATAACCGATGCACTGATTTGTCTTTTGATGGTCCATTTGGTTATCTGATCCATTTTATGCTTGATTGCCAAATGTAATTGATAGCTTGTAAAATTTTCTATTTCCTAGCTTCATGCTAGGAGTGGTCTATTTTGTTATATGAAATTCCTTGTTGTCAAAAAAAAAGATTGGTTAAACGATGCTATCTCCTCTTGTACAAATGTGTAACCTTCATGTAACCTTTTTCTAGGACTTTGCTAGCTTTAATAATATGTTTGCGCTTAAAAAAATCTAACTTAAACCCCAATTATAGTACGTATGCGTAATTGTGAAAACATAGAGTATTTTGCATAACTTAAAATACCATATTAAGGTATGTGGCAGAAAGCATAAGACTATTTACAAGAACATTTCATTAATATGAAGAAATAAAAGTACGTTGCATAAATTCAAAACATAAGAGACTATTACATAGCATTAACCCGATTTCAATGTTGCAAGAAAACCAAAAATGTTAACTAATTGGGGTTCAACAAGATAGAAGGAAATAGTTCTGGCTAATAATAAGGAGAGACACCAACATTTGCAGCAGCAAATAAGTTTTCTTTCATGACGCCACCTTCAATCTCCTGTTTACAATCATTTCGGTTACAAAGAACAAGAACAACGAAAGCTTCGATGACTGATCACTGTGTACAACATGCACGACGCACCCAAACTCATTTGCAATATAATGATACACACATTTTTTTTAATTAATTTGGCGAGACCAAATATAATCCAACAATTTATCTCTTTTTTTTTTTTTTTTTTTTTTTTTTTTTTTTTTTTTTTAATATAACTTCTTTATATCAACTCATGTTTCCAAGGTATTAAAGCTTTGTGTTCCATTGCATAAAAATGGTCAGAAATTAAACACGTTCTCATTTATATGGAATTATAAGAAAGAGTTTATAATTTTGTGTTTTGTGAATTGAACAAAAGTTTAGTGGTCGAAAGCAAATTGAGCACATAATTTACTGTTTATTTCTTATATTTAATCAACTAGCGTGTTAAAGTAGAAAAAAAAGTTGTGAGAAAATAAAATCTGTCTAAACAAGTTTATATATGAGAATATATTTTCATAGATATAGTAGTAGGCTCTAATAGTGTACCTGTTGGCGCATGCTGGTCCTGTTGGCAGCAGCAGCAGTCTGATGATCAGCCATGAGACCAAAGTGAATGTGTGGAAAGTGAGCCCACTACAACCAATCAAACATAATACGTACATTTGATTAATTCTTTTCACAAATATTTTTCAATTTATATAAACAGTCGACATATAACTAAGTAGAATAGCTAATTGCCAATCCTACGATCCTGTCAATGATCCTATGAATAAAATGATCTTACTTTAAGTTAGCTAGTTTTTGTAGATAACCCAATAAGGGTCGTACTTATGCTACTAAGAGCAGGATATTAATTTGCAAACCTTGATAAGATATATCAAGATTGAAAGAAAAACGATACCTTATTCAGTAAAAGAATCGTATATGGATTGACCGATAGTTAAAGAAGGACTTAACTAAGAATAAAAACCAACAAGAAAATCCCTAGCTCTAGATAAATAAACGATAATCATATAATCTATGGAAACGGAAAAGAAAAACAGCACACCGTAAAAAATCATGTAGTATTTTCGAAATGAAATATGACACATTATGTATTAATTAAAAAATTAAATAGAACAAAAAGAAAAGGCGAACAATGCTGGTCAGTAGTGACCCAATCCAGCAAAACACATTTAACGACACATCAAATCCAATCCGACATTTTTGTTACCTCTACAAAAATACCCTACTGTTAGATACTGCTCCATAAATAGAAAATGATAAAACCTAGCTTGCTTTAAACATAAAGTTATGAAAAGTTAACTTTGTTTGGAAGTCAAAGTATACTATCAGTCAATTCTCAATTGTTAGTTTCCGACAATAAATACTACAAAGACAATAGCCAATACAGGCGCATCTATTTTGCACTGCAGTAAAATTAAAATTATGGTTTAGCTATTTAATCTTTTAAACCGGGTCAAATTATGGCTTAGCTATTCAAAATACTTTGGAATGTTTTAAGTTTTTAACCCTGTTGTTTGACCCCTCTTAACTTTAAATGACTTTTTAGTTAAAACACTAAGGCTTTTTTTTTTTTTTTTTTTTTTTTTTTTTTTTTTTAACCTCTAACTTTAAATGACACTTTATTTTTAAGTATTACGATTAGGGTTGTTTACAAGTCGAGTAGGTCTCAAGATGAGTTAGAATTCACCTAAACAACACTATGAGTGCTTGAGCCAAATTATGACGGACACCCCTAGAATAAATGGCCGTCATGGCGTTAACTAACTATCCGCCTTATGAGCACGATTATTACTTTTCTCACGGGAGTTGACCCAACTCATGATATACCGGTTATGGTTCTTTACACTGTGTTCTCGAGTTATGTCATTAAAGAAAAGTAAAGGAAACACTTTCCTCCCAAAAATGATAGGAAACACTTTCCTTTCAAAATCATCAAAACAACACTAAGTTTTCTTTCATTTTCTTTTCTTTTCTTTCTTAAGTAATACTCGAGAACACACCATCTTATGTTTCATTTTCATTTTCTTTCATAACCCAAACTCGAGAACACAGCGTATGACTTATGACCTTTTTTTCTTTTTTCTTTTGAGCCACTAAAATGTAAAGTTGGTAATACTAGAAAGCTTGCTATGTGTAATAGTTAAGGGCTTAAACGAACCATCATTTAAAGTTAATGTATTAACTAAATGGATATAAAAAATTAAGGACCCTAATCAAACGAACATTAAAAGTTAAGGATGAAAATTTTGTAAGAAAATGTTAAGGTCAAACAAAATTAAAAATGAAATCATTGTTGAAAGAAGTGAAGTGATTAAACTATGAGTTGACTCTAATTCAAAGTATTAAATCATCATTTTCGCCAAATAAAATCATGTATATAGCGTAGAAAAAGAAAGAGAAAGTAATTGAGAAAAAGGCACAATACGTTTTTGGCAGCAGCACTAAACGCTTCTCTATGACTGATATCAGGATTACTGGCTTTGATCCTCTGAATTTCTTCCCTGCATTTTTATATATAATTAAATCATTTTTCATATAAAGTTGAACAGAAGAAAACAAAATAAGTAAATGATGAAAAATAATGAGTTACTACTTGATGAAACGGTTGTAGGCCGATGGGACTCTCTGTCTCTTCTCTGGTGCTGATTAGACAAAACCACACAATCAATTATCGAATACTCAAAGAGGATCTATTCTGTCACCTCAAATATATTTTAAATTAAAATTTATGAAAAAGGAAAAAAGATAAGTTTTTTATTTGATAAAAGCTAAGAGAAGTAGCTAGGTAACGACTTGGTGTAAGAATATATATGATAGTAACTACTAACTAGCTAGGTAACGAGTTAGTGAAAGAATATATATGATAGCTTTAAAAGAATATTTATTAAAAGTTTATCTTCCAAGAAAATTATCTTTTGGTTCCATCAACAATTGAAAATGAAAAGGATAGATGAAATTATCCATCATAGGGTATAAAGAGGTAAAAAAAAATAGGTGAAGCTTTTATTAGTATTATTATCATTAAAAATTAAATGACAATTTAATCTGGTTAATATTAATCCCATAATTTGAATCATAGCTTATGATTGTTTCAATGTTAGAGTATAAACCCTAATCATCTTAAACTACAATAAAGTTGTAGTTTAAGATAATTTCACCAAAATAAGCGCCGTGCTTTAAGATAAGTTGGAAAATCTCAACAAAAAAATAGTCTTGAAAAAACTCAAAAAGCTTATTTTTGAGAAACTGGCTGAAACTATGAAATATAGGTCACAATAAACTTAATTGCAAAACAAAAACTGGTTGTATAAGCCTTTTCAAATAAGTCCGTGTGTGGACAAAATAAGCTAATCCGGTCACTCCTTAATTTCTAAATTTAAAAGGTTTAAATGAACCAAAATACAACAAAATTTCACACTTTTCAAAAGTATATATATAAGATATTCACACTTTTTTTTTCCAGATGTATTCATACATATTGGTACCACTGAAATGTACTTTTATGAAGCGATACCAATGTGATATTATGATAATTTGATTTTGGAACAATTGTTTTACTACACTTGCCAACAAATTATAACCATGTGATATGGTGATTAAAGCTATACATATTTGAATGTGTGAATATTACAGCTTTATAAGATTAATTCTTAAGAAAGGTAAAAGTAAATGAAATAACGATAAGAAAAAATGTATTAGAAATAAAAGAGGCTCATTGATCAGATAATGAGTGGAACTCGAAGAAACAGAAAGAAAACAAAATTGCTTTTGATTGTGAACCATGAAAAGCATTGAAAGACTGAGAAAAATAAAGGTTTTGCCTTTCACTCTTTCAGGATTCTATTTTCAATATCATAAAAGAGTATTTACCTTTCATTGCTCTTACCAAATTTTAAATATCATTTTAAGTCCTTTAGTATAGATAAATTAAACATTAAAATAAACCAAACTAGGTTAGAGTAAGAAACCCTAGCTAATTATCTTAAACCACAAATCTAGTCATCTAGAGTACAAACATCTCAACAAACAAGAAAGTATAGGATTAAGATCTTATATTACCTCTGTTGATCTCAGGTGGCTTAGGAAGATCATTAAATCCTCTTGAAGATGTTATAGAAACATCTTTTGGGTAATTCTGATTCATCGAAAAGTTCGAGTTCCCATTTGTTATCCAATCATCCTGTCACATAAATTATCAAGAATCAAACCCCATAACCTTTTTACTAAAACCCTTTTTGTAATTATAAAAAATATCTTTGTTCAAACAAAAATTTTAAAAAATATCAAACCTTGATAAACTCTAAAGGGTTTTAGGATTGTTTTAAGTTTTAAGTTTTAGTATTTCAAATTGTTTATTTTACCTGAAAACCAAGCGTGGAAGGAGAGAATAAAGGACCAAAATGAAACTGATTAACCGCAGGAGTTGGTGGCATCAACCCACGCATGTTAACTGGCAAGAGGTTGGTGCAATGACCACATCGTACGGTCACGGTCTTGAACAGGCTTGTAAAAGGAACACTAACCTATAAGCATCATAAAAGTTAGCAAACCCTAATCAAGAAAATATGTCTTTATTGCCGTTCCAAAAAAAAGAAAATATGTCTTTATAGAATTTTAATATTAAGACATAAACAATAACTTGTTTCGTAACTTTCTCTCATACAACGAATCAAAAGAGCAAAAAATGATTTTGTGCGCGAAAAATACAGGAGAATGTTAGTTATTGTTTAAAATATGTTTATGAAACCCAAAATTTTAATACAAAGAAGTACAGGAATTAATATTGTTACCGCTAGGACGGTGTCGCAGCGGGTGCAATGAACATAGCAAAGCTGATCAGCGGTGTGGTTTAGGGGTCCTTGTGGTGGTGATGGTGGTAAGGTGGTGGTTGTGATGGTAGACATATTTGTTTAGTTTGGTGTTATTGAAATTTATGGTCTTGTGGGGATTGATGTTGTTATGATTGATTGATTGATTTGAAATGAGATGACAGAATTGAGTGAAGTGACAGATTAGTTGGATCTGCTTTTAGGGGTTTATGAGCACCAGCTAAAGATGTTGGTGGGAAGACTCGATCTTCTTTGTCGTATTTTGCACAGTATACAATATATATACTGTAGAGAGATAACCAAGACACATTCTAGCAATTTAAATTCACTTTTTTTCTTTTATGTCGATCTGTATTCTATAGCTTTAGTCAAATTGCTAGTGTATGTGTTTCATTGTATTGATTGTATGTGAACTCTCTAAAACCCCGCTGTGTACATAGGTTTGTGATTACCTTGATGAGATGTAACACGTAAATCATACGTACGTATCTAGCTACATTATGAAAAGTAACTAACAGTAAAAAGTATAAGAATGGTTTTTAGCTATAAAATTATAAGACTAAATTAAGATATTAATGATATTAAATTAGGATATTAATAACACTCTTAACACATAACTAAATATATTAACACACTTGTCCACAACTTCTTGTAATTGACACACAATTGACGTATTATTGACACACGCACGAATTTTTTAGCTAAATATGTTGACACGTTTGCATATAACTTCTTGCGATTGACACACAATTATCACATTATCAATACGATATTATTTACACGCACTTTCTATCCTTTCTAATATAAAACACTTTTTATTTGATCCATAACTTATATAGGGTGGGGATACAATAGAAAGGCCCTTAGAATGAAAAGGCTAGGAAGCGATCTCAACCATTGGATCTAACTTGTACGATGGAAAAAGCGGAGTGGTACTATTATAAATATTGCAAACTTGAAGGGTACATCTGTAAAAAAGAAATTACATCCCCGTAGTTACATATGACGTCCTTCCCTTTTAACAAAGCTAGATCCCTCTTCTCATTTTTACCCTAATTTTCACACACTTTTTCTCTCGATTTCTCACTAAAGTCATGCACTAATTTCACACACTGAATTCAAACAAATCGTACTGCATCAAACCGATGGTGAAGACGAATATCTAAATCTTTAAACCACCTCGTAAGTTGATATGGAAACCCTACAACTGTTACTACATCATTTTGATGGTTTATTTTACTAAAATCATGTTTTATTTTGTTGATTTAGCAAGTAGGAAAAGTAATAGACTTATTGCGGCCAGTTATGGTGAAACTAAAAGTAATAAACAAACAGATCGGGGAAAGTCAATAACTATATCGTCAAGTAAGTACACTATTTCAAATACTGGTGCAGCAGGTTGATATTTGTACTTTAATGCATATGTTATAAAGGTGATGCAATACGTTCTATTTTGTAGCATATAAGTCTAGATTAGGTTGCGCACATGGTGCTTAAAGAGTCGAAAAATGTTTGTGAGTGTGTGTTTGAATGTGATGTAGTTGGTGTAATGAAGTGATGTAGTAAGGTCTTGTATGTGACATCTATGGCTACATTAGGTTACACACGTAGTGTTTTATGTGTCGAAAAGTATTTATGTATGTGTTTAAATGTATGACGCAGCTGGTGTGCGGTGATGTAGTAAGATCTTCTATGTGGCATATAAGGCAAGATTAGGTTACGAGTGGAGTGTTTTAAGTGTCGAAAAGTATTTGTGTATGTGTTTGAATGTTTCATGCAGCTGGTGCGATGCAGTGATGTAGTAGGGTCTTGTCTATGACATTTAAGGCTAGATTAGGTTACGTGCGTAATGTTTTATGTGTCAAAAGTGTTTTTGTGTGTTTGAATGTTTAATGTAACAGGTGTGATGCAGCGATGTAGTAGGGTCTTGTCTGTGACATATAAGGCTAGATTAGGTAACGTGCGTAGTCTTTTATGTGTCAAAAAGTGTTTGTGTATGTGTTTGAATGTATGATGCAACTGGTGTAAAGAAGTGATGTAGTAAGGTTTTCTCTGTGACATATATGGCTAGATTAGGTTACGCACGGGGTGATTTAAATGTCTAAAAGTGCTTGTGCATATGTTTGAATGTTTGATGCAGCTGGTGTGATGCATTAATGCAGTAGGGTCTTGTATGTGGCATATAAGGCTAGATTAGGTTACGCGCGGGTGTTTTAAGTGTTGAAAAGTGTTTATGTATGTGTTTGAATATTTGATGCAGCTAGTGTAATGAATAATGTAGTAGGGTATTGTCTGTGGCATATAATGCTAGATTAGATAACGCGCAAGGTGTTTCAATTACCTATAACTCTTTGTATATATGTTTGAATGTAGGATGCAGTTGGTGTAATGCAATTATACAGTAGGGTAGTGTCTATGGCATATAACGCTAGATCAAGTTACACACAGGGTGTTTTAAGTGTCGAAAAGTGTTTGTTTATGTGTTTTGGATGTTTGATGCAGTTGGTGTAATGTAGTGACGTGGTAGGGTCTTAATTGTGGCATATACGACTAGATTAAGATATGTGGGGTGTTTTACAGGTCGAAAAGTGTTTGTGTATGTTTTTGAAACTTTGATGCAGCAGGTGTAATGCAGTAATGCAGTAGGGTCGTGTCTGTGACATATAAGGCTATATTAGGTTACGCACGTAGTGTTTTATGTGTCGAAAAGTGTCTATGGATGTGTTTGAATTTTTGATGCAACTGGTCTAATGAAGTGATGCAGTAGGGTCTTGTCTGTGGCATATAAGACTAGATTAGGTTACGCACAAGGTATTTTAAGTGTCGAAAAGTGTTCGTGTATTTGTTTAAATATTTGATGCAGCTAGTGTAATTCAGTTATGAAGTAGGGTCTTGTCTGTCACATATAAGGCTAGATTAGGTTACACGCGGAGTGTTTAATTGTCGAAAAGTGCATGTTCATGTTTTAGAATGTTTGATGCAGCTGGGTGTGATGCATTTGGGTCATGTCAGTGACATATAAGGCTAGATTAGGTTACGCTCGAGATGTTTTAAGGTTCGAAAGTGTTTGTATGTGTGTTTGAATGTTTGATGCTCCTGGTGTGATGTAGTAGGCTCTTGAAGAAGAACATAAAGTTATTGAATACTTACTGAGTACCAGTAATGATGGAAGGTGTATATATTTTTAAAAATTGCACTGCATCACAGTTAATATTCTACTGCATCACTGTTTATTTGTTACCGCATTACTGTTCTCATTAGGATCAATTAGGTCACGCGAAGTGTGTTTATTTGTCGAAATATGCTTGTGCGTGTATTTGTACGTATGATGCAGTTGATGTAAAGAAGTGGCGCATTAGATGTGTTAATACAAATAGGCCGTAAAAAACGCTCATTTATATATTTTAATCTTTCTATGTTTTGTTAATAACAATCGTAAAATCATTTCAAGTAGAAAACAAAATACATAAGTTTTTTTTAACTAATCATCACAATTATTTTCTACAAAACTATACATTAGTTACAAGTTTACTTACACATTTATTTTAGTAAGTACTTTAAGTAAATTTATATTTTACCTCATGCATGACATACATATCATATCTCGCCAAGATACTTGGAGGATTTGCAGGATCACACAAGATTTTTGGAGATTTGATATCCAAAAATTAGGACTATTTGATCCAGCTATCCAGATTCCTTAAAGTACACTGGCTGGATCCTTTTGAAAGGGATCCGCCGGATCCGTAGCTACAATAACCTCTTTGCCTATAAGTAGAAGGCCATTTCTCATTGTTTAGACACAACTTTCATACATATTTTCTCTTGTAGAAACTATAAGAGGGAGGAACGTAATAGGACATTGTACGGATTCAATGGTGTGGAAAACTAGAAGGGGGGTTGAATAGTTTACCGGTTTTTAACTTTAATTGCGTTAGAAAACTTTACGTGTAATCAACAATCGATACTAACAATCAATAAGTAATATGCAAGAAAAGAGTAAGAAACAATCAAACCACAACACGTATGTTTATCGTGGTTCGGCTACAAGGACTCTTTTTCCTTGCCCTACTCCACGCCCCGAGTATCCAACTCGAGAGTTACTCTTACTAGTCAACAAGCTCCTTTCACCGGTGGAGAAACCTTACACGTCGCTTACACAAGATTACCGACACAAAGCTAGATGTCGAGTTCTTTTATAAGGGCACAACCACTCCCGTCACACTATGTATTTTGAGGACTAAAATACTAACCGATCACTAATGAATAGATACAATCAATGAAAGTATGAACAACACAAGTTCACACACTATTTATACAAACAAGTATTCCAACTTTGCGTTGATGCTTGTATGTCTTTGATATGAGTTTGTGATCTTCTTGCTACAA
>LBNU01013493.1:259042-286004 GCA_014162995.1 Artemisia annua
ATAAACAAGCCACAACTTGATCGACTTGTGTGGACCATTTTGTAAAAATATATGATTTCACGCATTGTGTATATATGTGACTAGAGGGTAACTGGTAAATATTTTTCGACATTTTAGTCATTTTAATTCGGGACGTGTGACCGATACAAATCAGCCTCGAAACATTAGTCACACTATAGATATACATATGTGACAAATTATATGTACACACAATTGAGCAGTGTGACCAAAAAAGAGATATATGGTCACACGAAGTACTTGTGTATGTGGCTAAATTATATAGTCAATTTAACGCTTGTACATTTAGTCACGTAAAAATGTCACCGTGTGACCGTTCAAAAACGACCATGTGTGACGAAAGGTCATTTGTGGCCTAGTGATCGTAACAAAGGTTACGTATATAATGTTTATTCTACAACACTTCCTTTGTTGGCGAATACGAGCGTTCTTCTCTTTGCACTTTGAAGGATAAAGGAATGTAATCACTTATAAAAAAAATAACAATAAGTTAGTGTGATCAAAGAAGATAATGAAAGAAAATAGAAAGATGTGTGCTAAAGAGGTTGAAAAATCAGTTGGAAATGGTCCAGTATTTATAGGCAGAAAGAGGAGCATGGACAGTCCCATATATATCTGGGACCATCACCCCTATAAGGGATCGTCCTCGTAGGACGCTCTTTTTTTTGTCCTATTGTGGTGAAATATTTTTCTAGTATGTATGTTTACAGGACCACCACCAGTAATGTGTGTTAGACAAGTGATGAAAAATTTAAAATTTTACATTTTTTAAGTTACCTAGTTAATATGAAGACATAGCTATAAATACAATTATTACAAGTGCCACAATAATACTACTTAATAAGAAACTTTCATTAATCATAAGGAACAAGGCATACATGAGGTAAGATACTACAATACCAAATATTTAAAAAGCTATCCTAGTAAGTCAATGCTATAGAATTGCTTGGCCCAAAAGTAGAAGGTTGGATTATTATGAACTAAACAAATGGAAATGTTTAGTTGGATGGTTAAAGTGGTTGTGGAATAGGAATGATGGTGGTTGGTAGTGGAGTTAGTTGGATGGATGACTGTGAAAGGAGATATTTAAGATGAGCAAACATGTAATGTAGCTCATCTCTTAAGGAATGAATGAGGTTGTGATTGTGAAAGCAACAAGGACACCCCATACTATAGATACCAACATAGTTGTAGGTAATTGGATACCCCATAATGGGTGATGGTGGTGGAGTTGATAGTGTGTAGTCCAAAGGACTATTAGGAGAAAGAGACAAGTTAGTGTTTGGTGGTGGTGGATTTGATAGTCTTGGTGGATGTGAAAGTTCTCCAAAGTATGGTGAGAGGTTTCCAAGGTAAGATGAGAATGGTGAGGATGAAGGTCTTGAAGATGTAGATGAGGAGGTTCCTTTAGTGGATGGAGTCTGAATTTATGCATTGGGTGCAATAGGGTTAATTTAGTAGAAGGAGTGTTGTCTTCATTTGTTAAGTCAATGAAGATTGATTTAGGAGGGACATTGGTGATTTTTAGTTTCTTGCTTGGTGGAGGAGAAAAGGTTGAAGAAGAAAGCATGGTGAATAATGATGAGGATAAAGTAAAGAAGATGAAGAGGTGAAGAAGAGTGAAAGAGGATGAGAATTATATAATCAAAACACATTTTAATTTAGGCAACACATGTTATTAGAGTATTAGTTTTTCAAAATCTGCTCAACCAAACAGAGAAATGGTGTTGAAATTGATAAAGTAAGTCAAAACAGCATAAAAAGAAAACAGTTAAAATATCTGTGGCCCATGTCTGGTGACGGTCCCTTAAATAGGCAATGGGCCCATATATATTTGGGACCATCCCTTCTTTTTGAGACCGCCAACAGTAGAGACCTAGATTTTGTCAAGTTTTGCTGTTTTTGTAACCTGTATAAAATGAGGAATATATTCATGCAATCTGCAGATTTTTACAGTAACTCATAATACAACTAATAAATCAATGGGATCAATTAAACATGCAAATCCATAAATAAAACATCTAATCAAGCAAGTAATAATCAATAACACAAGTTGATAAAGTCTAAACAAACTAGTAATAATCCTACTACCATAAATATTACTCAGCATAAGATAAATCTTGTCATTTCTTGTTCTTCCCTTTAAACAAGTTCTTGAGTCCCTTTTGCCATTGACTTAAGCCCACCTCGGTGCTCTTCTCTCATTTGGGCTTGTAGATTCATCATTTCGGTTTGGCTAGAGAAAAGAGTTGTCATGTTTTGATTTGCGGGATCGGCATCTTGATAGGTTTAAGGAATAGTAGGAGATAAGGAGTTCACGTACATAGTGGGAGAGGGGGTACTGACTCAAGAAGTGCCTTCATTGTCATTGTCATCATCGTCATCGTTGTGATTGGATGATGAGGCATGAGAGGAGGACACGAGGAAGAGATTTCTTTTGGTGCCAAAGTCTTTCCTAGTCTTGCATTCATAGTGAGGAGCAAGAGGAAGTGATGACATCAAATAAGTACATTATATTGTCATCATTTATCCTATTTATTTAACTTGTTTTATTATATTATATATTAAAATTGGTACTTAATCATTTACTTTAGTAATTCTCAGGTAAAAACAAGCATTTGGTGAAACTTAGTAATTTTGGACGAAATATGGAGCAAATTGATCAAGATAGAAAAAGTCTAATGAAATCATGGAGATGCGCCGTATCATTCTAGACAGATACGCCATATCATTATACTTAGATGAATTCGAAGACCATTGTCTGACTTTGAAGAATGCGCCGCATCTGATTTTATCATGCACCGCATATGAAACTTTGGTCAACGAAGAAGATCCAGCTTGTTCTACTCCAGATACGGCGCATTATACTTTTGACATATGGCGTATCACTATCAAGACTTCACTAAAGACAATCCAAGACACTGAAGGACATGCGCCGCATAAAGATTCAAGATACGCCGCATCTGAAGATGGTGTACGAATATTCCAGAATATATTAATCTAGGACCCCACGCGCAGTTATCTAGATGGGTCGCATCTACTTAGTTGATGCGCCGCATCGTGCCCTCAGACAGAAACTATAAATACCCCATGACACATACGAATTTTGTGTGCAACCAAACCCTAAGGAGACGAATTCAGATGAAAAGGCAACACAAGACACACCTAAAACGAAGATTTCAGAGCGGTAAGAAGGTCCTACTTGTGTTTAATTCATTAAATAGTTTTGTGTGATTGTAATATTACTCTTTAATCCATCAGGATTGATGGCCTTGTGGCTACCATACTGCTCCCCTTAAAATTGCTTTCCTATCAATTAAAGTTTATTTGATGTTTATTTGGTTCTTGTTATATGTGCATTGATAACCTCTATGTCTAGCTGTGTTTTGCTTGGGCTGCCATACCCCCTCCACGTTTACTTTTCTAGTGCAAATTAGTTAAGTAAGATTGACATAAGTAATCATTAAGGGTTTACTTACCTATAATTAAGATCCAACGAGACAGATTAGATTACGACACTCATCGTATAAAACTAGCAATAAAACAAGTGACAAGCTACTTAACCATTCGTCAGGCCTCTTATCTGTATCTGTTATCTATCTGTGTACGTGTTCGCCATTCGCTGAATTTGTTCTCATTAGTTTTATTACTGTTTTTATTAATCTACACAAATCGTGCTAGTCTCTCTGACTAAACCCCCCTTGCGTTAGATTAGACTGTAAAACTAACTTAGGATAATAAAATACTGATTAGATTAACTAGATATTACGTTTCACTCTTAGTGATCGACACTCTGCTTACCACTATCTACATACTGATTGGGTACACTGTTCGTTAGTGTGTGTGTTATAGGATAAGTCGACTAAATATAAATGTAAAACTTGATAAGGCATAAAACACCCTATACTACAACGTGACACTACACGCATCAAGTTTTTGGCGCCGCTGCCGGGGAGTGAATTGTTAATTTTTTTTATCTGTTAGTATTTTAATTAGGTGTTTTAACTTTTTAGTTTTTAGATTTTTAGATTTTAACAACTAACTTTGTTGTGTATTAGTTTAATTGTATTTATTGTACTATTCTGCAATTTTTGTAATTTTTTGTAATTTTTGTTTGTTTATTTTCTGTAATTTTTGTAATTTTTTGTTTTTCTTTGTTAACTGCTGTCTGCTGTATTCTGTTGATACAAACGATACGGCGCATCTGTTTTTAAAAATACGACGTATTGCGTTTTTTATTTTTCAATACAGCGCATTTAATAATTCTAATACGGCGCATCTATCCCCTAGATACAACGTATTCTATTTTTAATCAGAAATTTTTAAAACCCTAAACGCCATACGGCGCATCTGTTTTACATATACGGCGTATAGTTTATTTATTAAAAACAGTTTTCGGATTTATTAAATTACGAGAAGCGGCGTATCGACTTTGATCGATATGGCGCATTAAATTCAAAAATCTTGTATTTTGAAACGTAACGAAGATACGGCGTATTAGCTTTTGCTTGTACGGCGCACTTAATTTTTATAAATATAATTGATTTTTGGTAATTCTAAACGTACGGCGTATCTAATTTATTGATACGGCGTATCGATTTTCTGAATAAAAGTCTGATTAAATTTTTAACGTAATAAGATATGGCGTATCCTAATTATAAGATACCGCGCATCGTCTGCAGAAATCAACAAACTTTTATTTATCCCGAACGGAGAAAAATCTAATCAACTTTCCTGTATCTTAGAAATTTTTTACTTCGAAGCCTATTTGTTTTGTGTTTCAGGAATCATGATTGATATTTTCCCAAGCTGGTTCGCAGGACCAAGGATCAAACTTACAATCGATGAGATTGTATCAAAGTTCACCCACGAATGTTATAAGGAGCATCATGAGGTCGAGACTTTCATCAGTGAATTCAAGACGACCAATAAACTGTTGCTAAAAGAACAAAACAATATGATTAGAGAATTAACGATTTAAGTGTACCAATTGTCGAAAGTGATTAAAGGAGTTTTGTTCTAAAGGCACGACCTGAATGGAATAACTACTAGAGGCGGATTAGTATCAAGGATGTTCCAATTAGTGGAAAGAATGTTTGGTACTTGACAATGGAATTAAGAGAGACATGGAGATTGAAGATCTCCTAGATGCCAAATAGGAGCTGAAGATGAGTTTAACTTGAAGACTCTGGAATAAAGAAAAGTGCCTACCAAGAGACAACCCAGCTTATCTTTAATTGTTTTTTGTTATCGAGTCTGTCAGATCTGCACTTGATGCGGCACATCTCCATCCATAGATGCGGCGTATCAAATATGCAGATCATATCTATCTTTATTTTTATGCATTTTTTTTTATTTATTTTTGGATTTAAAACTTTTTGTCAGTTTATTTAATGCGGCACATCCCTGGTTAAGGATGCGACGCATCTTATTTTCTGATTCGTACTAATTCCAGGCTCGATACGGCTCATCCCTTTCTATGGATGTGGCGTATCGACTGACCTGATGATATTTTTATTTTTAATTTTTAGGTTTATTTTCTAACTACTAATGAATTATGCACAAGTTTTGATTTTCTTAACTCAGGTGTGTTTTTAAGCATGGTGGTATTTATAGATTGCTCACAAATGCATAATGGGGGATAATACCGAGCAAATCTCAGGGGAGTTTTTCCGTTCTAATTCTTTTTAATTTCCCGTTTTTATTTGAATATAAACAACAAGAGGACGTTGCTTAATTAAGTGGGANTTTTGATTTTCTTAACTCAGGTGTGTTTTTAAGCATGGTGGTATTTATAGATTGCTCACAAATGCATAATGGGGGATAATACCGAGCAAATCTCAGGGGAGTTTTTCCGTTCTAATTCTTTTTAATTTCCCGTTTTTATTTGAATATAAACAACAAGAGGACGTTGCTTAATTAAGTGGGAGGATGGAGAATTAGAACGTTACTTGTCCTAAATTTTTCAAAAATATGCTTTAATCTATACTTAATATGTCAAATTTAAAATTTTTTAGCATGTTTTTGTTTAATCTAAATTGCATAGCCGCACACATAACTTTATTTTCAAAAATTGTGAGAACTTATTCCACAAAAATTTTAGTGGCCGGTGACTTGTAAACTTTAGAACTTGGCTTATATACTATTCGAGACCGCCATAATGAGTTTTATTGATATAATTGGAGTGACTTGTCTAACTTGGTAAAATTTCTAGGATTACACCCAAAAAGCCTTTATATGTTATGTGATATTAACTAACTACATTGCTTAGTTAACCCCCGTATAAACCCTTTTGTTAAATCTCATCTTTAGAGTAAGATACCCCTAGAAAAACCCTCAGAGCCATTCCTTTCGTTTCTTACACCTATGTTTTAAATTGTTTCGTTACACCTTTACACCTTAGCCTACCCTGTAGATTAAAGTCCATGGTTAGTTGCTTTAGGCAAAGTGTGTTTCCTTGCGTTACCTGTGTTCGTGTGCATAATTCATTGTCTTTGGTTAAGTCAGGAAATTGCACAATGCAATTGGAGTGAAAGTAAATATTGTATACTTTTAGTTTTGATTTTCATGTGTTTCTACTTTCACTATTACCTTTATATCTGAAGTTTTGAAAAGTAAAGAAATATTATCCGGAAAAATTGTGATAGTAAAGTAGTGAAATTTTACATCATATTTGATGTTTAAAAAAATCGAAAAAATGAGAAAAGAAAAAGAAAGAAGAAAAGTTGGAAGTTTGTTAAACCAACGATTGTAAAGTTTTGTATTAAGTGGAGGATATCGCCACTATTTTTTTTTGTACTATATATACGGATTGGATGGGAGTTGGTCGTTATGGAAATGCCAACTAAGGTTTATTCTTTGTTTTAAGATATTATTGAGTTTAATTCGTGTCTACCTAAAGCGCGAGTACAAGTGTCAAAAGCGTGAGTTATTCAATGATATGAGTCTTATTCATGGGATGGTTGGGAAGTGATTAACCACACATTAAGACTTAATCTATTTGTTTTGTTTATTTTTTATTTTAAACCAATTTTTATCCCAACTATTATCCATACCCAACCGTATTATTCTATTCATTGTTAGCTTCCGCGCATCCGAATATAATGATTGCTAAGTAAGAATGTTAAATGTATGAATAAGGTAGTGACCATCCGAGTATTAGATTCATCAACTAACGCGCCAGCGATATGGTGTGTAACTTGGTGACCATCCGTTATGCAAATAACGCGCCAGCGATCCAAGAAGCACATTAGTGACCATCCGTTAGTTGAGGCGTCGAAGATTCGTGCTAGCGATCTACTAAGTTTATGCATGATAACATCAAATAGTTCCGTGATTTAAGTGTTAATTTCCCCCATTATTACTCATCTTTTTGATGCAGGTTTTACCGACCAGGTTTTAATATTTATAAAGTTACTCGTTTACCTAAGGTCTACCTAATGCACAATCGGGCAGTGTACCCGGTCGTGTGAGGTATAGCTAGTTGGTAAAGCCGAGGTCGTCCCAAGAGCTATGCGTGTGGAGTCTATCTAAGTTTAGTGTCACGTTTAAAAGGGGTTTTTATGATTGTAGAGATTATGCTAATAAAAGTAAATAACAAAACAAGTAATTAAATAGAAGAAAATCAGTAGGGAGAAGCAGTGTTAACCTAATTACTACTCTTGTTATTATTATGACTAGTTTTCTATAAGTGCATCCTATCGTTTCGTCTGGGGGTTATACACATTTAGGATCAGAGGGTTAAATCACCTAAATCTATCTTACACCTTGTCCTATTCTCGCCTATTGTAAAGACGAGAGTTCATTGGTCGGCATGAACCTATGAAGATGCAAGAGTCATTAAGTACCTCTACTAACGTAGACAAGTCTAGCGGGATGCGGCATGGTCAGATCTTACACCCCCTCTAGCTTCTTTAAGCGTATCGCATTGGTAGGTGGTCCTAGGGTTAATTCGCACATGTATGGTGATATTTCTATCACCAAGTCACATCCCCATTGGCTTGGGTCCTAGGGTTAATTCACCAAGCCTCCAAGGAACTACCAATACTCAACACTACCAAAACTAGAGTTTTCTAAGACTAGCCAAGAAAGTATACAATCAAGACGACAATAGATGCATAGAAAACTAAATCATAACAATAACAATTTCATAACAAGGCTAACACCAAGAGGTGTTTAGCCATTCAAATTCATAGTTGCAGTAAAACAAGAATGTAATATCGAATACAAATCAAAGGAATGAATAAACTTATGATTGGTGTGTGAATTCTCCCTTGGAAATGACTTGTATGCAGATTGAACTCCGTTCCTCCTGCTCCCTGAGTTTCTCCCAACTTCTGTGTGGTGAAAAGTGAATGAATAAACTCAGAATTAGGGCTGGTATTTATAGGCTCGACTTTGCTACGACCTAACTGAATGAGTTGCTACGCCGTAGCCTTTATTAATATCAACTACGCCATAGCTTGATCAAGTGCTACGGGCGTAGTTTCTTCCTTAGATGCTTTTACGGCGTAGTTATTTGGGAAACTAAGCCGTAACTTCTTCTTTGGCCACGTAGTTATTTGGGCGTAGTTTCTTTACTGCCTCATTTTGGGGTCTACGCCGTAGGTGGAGAGTTGCTACTCCGTAGAGCCCTTTAGTAGATCATTACGCCGTAGTCATGGTTGAGCTACACCGTAGTCTTCATAATGAAACCTCTACGCCGTAGTTGGTGCAGAATCCACATACTTCATATATTTTCCCTTTAGTCCTTCCATTTCATCGTTTCTTCGTTCCTTTGCTCATCTTTGCCCTGAAAACAGAATATAAACGAATAAGAGTATATATATCCTAACATATGAATACAAAAGATGAGTAATTAGGGGGAAATTAACACTTAAATCATGGGCTTATTTGATTTTATCAAATATCCCCCCACTTGAACTCTACTTGCCCTTAAGTAGACCTTATTAGAATAATTTTTAAAAAGATATATTTCCCAAGAAACTGGAAAATATGAGTCTAAAAACTTCCTATGCTAGAATATATCAAAGCCGAACACCTCACGAAATGGGGATAAACACTCATCTCTCTCCTAATCTAAGTGTTAATTTCGGGGTGATCACTCAACGCATAGTCATAGAATGTATTCTACCATAAGCTTGGCGGTTACACAAATCTCTACCACTAGAGCTAAGGTCGAAACAATTTTTAAAGGCAATATTGGGTGAACACATATAAGGCTTATGGGTGTAGCGTTGTTACTATCATACTACGGCAAAGGCGACAAAGGCAATGGTACATGACCGGAACGCCGGGCAAGACACCCATGACTGCTTAAATCCTTCACCTAAGCATGATTCACAACTAAAGGGTAGGATAAGACATGGGATGCACAATAATGGTATAAAAAGAAAAAGAAAACAAATAGTCTTAGCCTATAACCGAGTTGCTACCACTTTCCGTTCATCCAAAGTACAAGCTTCAAAATGCAAAAATTGGATCATGTAACAAGTGTGTGCCATTAACGGACGTCATGATGGGCACCTCAGTTGGTCTTCATGTTGGCGATTAAGAACCAACAACTTTATTCTTCATATGTGACCGAAGTGGCCTCTTCGATACTAATTCTTTCAAAGCTCAAAATACGGTGCTATACAAGGTTGCACCAAAGATAAGTTATCTACATACAAAATTTCACATTTTTTTTTCATAACAATAACAAGAAGTAAATATATCCCCCCACTTGAGATGAACTATACGTGTATAATAGTGGGTTTCTCATGATCTTCAAAGATAGGTCTTCAACGTAGGTGTGATTCTTGAATCTCTTGACTTGAACCTTAAACTAGAACAAGTGGCAACTTGCCAACCATAAACCAAGACTACACGGTAGGCTAAGGTGAATAGGTGTATCAAAACAATAATATAGGTAAGAAACGAAAGGATAGGCTCAAAAAGGGTGTATCTAGGGGTATCTTGCACTAAAGGTGAGTGCAACAAAGGGTTTAACACGGGGGTCGAATAGTCAATGTGACTAATCGATAAACACACACAGATAGGTTATTAGGTTGATAATCCTAAAATATTGCCTTCTTAAAAAGTTTCTTCCAAATGTATCAAGAAATCTCAATATGCTACTCGTCTATGGTTTCAAAATGATGTAAAGGCCAAGTTCTAAAGTTTACAAACTACCGACACACTCATAATTTAGGTGGATTTGGGGTAAAACAGGGGAAACTCAAATAGGCTAAACCTCACCATGGTATTAAGGATTAATGTGCTCAGCTAAGGTCTATTCTAGTTAGGTTCAGAAAAACATTTCAAAAGTTTTAAAAGTGGCATAATTTCAAAATAAACTAGAAAAATGGGGCAACATAAAGTTCAAGTTATAATTCTACTCCCGTCCCCTCACTTGAGTTGTACAAAGTCCCTTTTGTACATAAAATAATTAATAAAGAGGAAAAAGTAGAATTGGAACGAGAACTTCCCTAAAATTTGCTCTTGAAAATGATAGAAGGATCACGTTGGAAAACGTGCCTTCGCTTCGCCTAGTGAGCAAACTTCAANTCACTTGAGTTGTACAAAGTCCCTTTTGTACATAAAATAATTAATAAAGAGGAAAAAGTAGAATTGGAACGAGAACTTCCCTAAAATTTGCTCTTGAAAATGATAGAAGGATCACGTTGGAAAACGTGCCTTCGCTTCGCCTAGTGAGCAAACTTCAAATCCCTGAAATCACACAACTACCGAAAGCATAAAACCTAAAAAAGAAAAAATGAAAAAAAAAACCTAACTCACTTTCGTAGGAATCACGGTTGCATTTAGCGTATGCAACAAGCCTTTTAAACCACTTGGTGTCCCAAGTGGACGAGTGAAGTCTCGTGAGGGTTTACAGGGAACACATCCACAAAGTTCATTTAAAAACTAATACAAGTTTAAATTATGATTTGTAAAATAAAAAATTTTAGGTATAGAAAGAAGCTACGGCGTAGCTCGAATGTGTTGCTACGCCGTAGTTGCTAAAAATTCCAGACTAACACCTAGGGGTTGCTACGGCGTAGTAATGGTAGTAGCTACGCCGTAACTGAGTCCTGGGGAATTTTTCTTGGTGCAAAAATTCCAAAAATTTGTTCCCCAATGCAAAGCTTCTTCTAGAACCTACAAATCATTAACACAAAAAATACAAAACCAACAAAATAAAAGGAAAAGGATAATTCGGGTTGTCTCCCGAAAGAGCACTTTTGTTTATTATCGAGTCTTTAAGTTAGACTTACTGCCATGGTTAGTAGTGTCCATTGGTCATTTCATGTATGCTAATATGCTCGCGTCCTAGCATGTCAATGACCGGCTCATCCTTTTTATAAGCATCACCAAGATCCAAACATCCTTATAAAAGTCTTTAATCTTTTGATCAGGATAGTTATACCCATTCTCTTTATCCTTATTGCTAATGTCAAGGAGGGGCTTGGCTCTACTTAACTGCTTTCAAGTCCAATGTTTAAAATTTTCCACTGTTCTTGGCATTTTAAAAATAGTAACATCATTAGCATTAGAAAGCCACACCACCCCATTGATAGTATCCACCTCAATTCCTGATAAGTCTTGGAATGGTTTTCCTAGAATTACTTCTTCTAATCCGTATTCCACAAATTCAGTTATGTCATCAAAAATCATAAAATCGACCAAAAAGGTATAGGTCCCCACAAATACACTAACATTTTTGACTTCACTGAGAAAGTTATTTCCTAGATAATCAAGCTCATTTTTAAATATTTTGTTATAACTTCCTTTAGACATAAGATTAATGGGGGAGCAAAAAGGATGAAAATCAACAAACCGTATTTTGCACGTGAGCTGCAACGTGTAAGGATTGGAATGGTGTAGTCTAATTCCTGTTTCGCGGAAACTAGGTTGCATTGGCAGAGCTAGAGTATCTGTCTCATCTTGTCTAGGTGAGACTACATCCATAGAGTTGATTTCATGATATCATTCTCCCGTATCCATTTCGATACCATGATTACTCTCTTCAAAATCAATGAAAAAATCAAAGTTTTCAATGGGGAAGTCGTCATTGTGTTCAAGAGGAGTCTCTTGCATTTCATCTCCCTTGAGAAACTCCTCCAAATCGAATTCGTCCTGGTCCTGCACATGATCCACAACACAAACACTATCCTTTTCGGGAGTAATTATTAGTTTGTTAGCGTTAAAAGTAATTTCGTCCCCTCCAACTTCTATGGTTAATTTTTTACCGTACACATCAACCTTAGCATGCGCGGTGGCCAACATAGGTCTTCCTAATATTATTGGAATCTTATTATCTTCAATAATATTTAAAATGATAAAATCTACCGGGAAAATAAATTTATCAATTTTTACCAGAACATTTTCAACAACCCCCAATGGGGTTTGCATAGACTTATCGGCCATTTCAATGTCCATTTTAATAGGTTTTAATTTCCCTACCCCTAGTCTTGTGAACATAGAATAAGGCATTATACTAATGCTAGCTCCTAAATCAGCCAAAGCATTACTAATATTTAAGTTACCTATTAAACATGGTAGAGTGAAGCTTCCAGGATCTTTCTCCTTAGGTGGCAGTTCATTTCGGAAGATTGCCGAGCATCTTTCATTGAGCTTTACTGAGTTTACTCCCTCCAGTTTGTCTTTTGCTTCCAAAAACCCCTCCAGTTGTTTAAGATGGTAAGTTTCGGTTTTGATTGATTTAACAAGAGGTGCATTGATAGGAAGGGACTCCAATTCATTAAGCAACAATTGCTCCTTCTAGATCCTCAATTTAACTTTCTCGGAGAATGTTTTGGGCTCCATTCCTTCAGTAGCCATTACTTTGGTTTCTTCAAGTGATGGTACCCCATTGGCATTAACGTCCATTTTTAGACATTCCTTAATAGTGTTAGTGCATTGCTCAACTTTTAATTCTAGATTTCTGATCCCGATATCGTGAGCCTTAAGGGACGAAACTGTGCTCTCAACAAACTTTTTAACATTTCCTCCTCGCGTTCCTGTCGCTTGATGGATTCGGCTATATACTTATGCACTGTTTCCTCCAAACTGTCACTTCTATTTCTGCCAACCAAGCTTTTTTACTTCTTCACTAGGTTGATTCCTCTCAGCTTCATTTCTTTCCTTTCTTGCTCTCTCAAATTCTGATGCATACCCATGATCATTCCTTACCAAGGTCTTCATCACCTTGTGTTTGAAATTGTCTCTAGGTCCATATCCTGTTTCCAAGTGCCATTTATGGACATGTTCAGCTGTTCTTTGTATAGCTTGGAAAGCTTTTTCCGGAGTAAGCCCAGGAATAGGTCTTTGTGAGTCAAGAATGTTACGAGTATACTCATCAAGCCCTCTATAGAAGACGAAGACTTTCATATGATTATTGAGGTCATTCTTTGGGCATATATAAAGGAGCTCGTTGTACCGTTCCCATGCTTGGTAGAGCGTTTCTTCTTTAATCTGCACAAACCTGTATATCTCTCTCAAAGAGGCTGCTAGTTTAGTTGGTGGACAGAATCTTTGTATGAATGCCTTTCGTAAACTTTCCCACGTAGCCTTATACTCGCGAGGAAGGCGATTAAACCATTTCCTTGCTTGACTGGTGAGGGATATAGGAAAAACATTTGGCATAAGTTTATATGTAGAGACATTAGCACTTCCGTAAGTGTTCACAATATACAAAACTTCCTCCACATGTTCTTGTGCGTCCTCCTCATCATTTTCACCTGAAAACTGTCTATCCTGTACTTCCTCGATGATTTGCCCTTTAATATCAAACTTAACTATCCCGGGTTCTGAAGTTACCCCTCTATCATAATCTTCATTGGTTCTATCCATGTATTGTTCCATTGTGAGGGCATCAATGTTTTTTCCTTCATTTACTTTCGTATCCGAATCTGAATGTTCACAAAAATAAAAAAGATTATGAATAGAAATAGGAGTGTTATTTTTTTTGTTCGGAACTGTCTCTGGATTAACATAAGGTGTTGCTAAAAAAGGTTTAGCATTTCGAGTCTTGTATCCTGACATAATAATAAAAAGAAAACAAATAAAAATGTAAAACTTAAATAAATTCCTAAATAGCTCCCCGGCAGCGGCGCCAAAAACTTGATGCATGTGTTACCAACCAGGTTTTAATATTTATAAAGTTACTCGTTTACCTAAGGTCTACCTAATGCACTATCGGGCAGTGTACCCGGTCATGTGAGGTATAGCTAGTTGGTAATGCCGAGGTCGTCCCAAGAGCTATGCGTGTGGAGTCTATCTAAGTTTAGTGTCACGTTTAAAAGGGGTTTTTATGATTCTAGAGATTATGCTAATAAAAGTAAATAACAAAACAAGTAATTAAATAGAAGAAAATCAGTAGGGAGAAGCAGTGTTAACCTAATTACTACTCTTGTTATTATTATGATTAGTTTTCTATAAGTGCATCCTATCGTTTCGTCTGGGGGTTATATACATTTAGGATCAGAGGGTAAATCACCTAAATCTATCTTACACCTTGTCCTATTCTCGCCTATTGTAAAGACGAGAGTTCATCGGTCGGCGTGAACCTACAAAGATTCAAGAGTCAGTAAGTACCTCTACTAACGTGGACAAGTCTAGCGAGATGCGGCATGGTCAGATCTTACACCCCCTCTAGCTTCTTTAAGCGTATCGCATTGGTAGGTGGTCCTAGGGTTAATTCGCACATGTATGGTGATATTTCTATCACCAAGTCACATCCCCATTGGCTTGGGTCCTAGGGTTAATTCACCAAGCCTCCAAGGAACTACCAATGCTCAACACTACCAAAACTAGAGTGTCCTAAGACTAGCCAAGAAAGTATACAAACAAGACGACAATAGATGCATAGAAAACTAAATCATAACAATAACAATTCATAACAAGGCTATCACCAAGAGGTGTTTAGCCACTCATATTCATAGTTGCAGTAAAACAAGAATGTAATATCACAAATGTAAACATGAATCGAATACAAATCAAAGGAATGAATAAACTTATGATTGATGTGTGAATTATCCCTTGGAAATGACTTGTATGCAGATTGAACTTCGTTCCTCCTGCTCCCTGAGTTTCTCCCAACTTATGTGTGGTGAAAAGTGAATGAATAAACTCGGAATTAGGGCAGGTATTTATAGGCCCGACTTTGCTACGGCGTAGCTGAATGAGTTGCTACGCCGTAGCCTTTGTTAATATCAACTACGCCATAGCTTGATCAAGTGCTACGGGCGTAGTTTCTTCCTTAGATACTTCTATGGCGTAGTTATTTGGGAAATTACGCCGTAACTTCTTCTTTGGCCACGTGAGTTCTTTACTGCTTTATTTTAGGGTCTACCCCATAGGTGGAGAGTTGCTACTCCGTAGAGCCCTTTAGTAGATCATTACGCCGTAGTCATGGTTGAGCTACGCCGTAGTCTTCATAAGTTCGTGCTACGGCGTAGGTAGATGAAACCTCTACGTCGTAGTTGGTGCAGAATCCGCATACTTCAAATATTTTCGCTTTAGTCCTTCCATTTCCTCATTTCTTCGTTCCTTTGCTCATCTTTGCCCTGAAAACAGAATATAAACGAATAAGAGTATATATCCTAACATATGAATACAAAAGATGAGTAATTAGGGGGAAATTAACACTTAAATCATGGACTTATTTGATGTCATCACTTTTGTATTAATATGTTAGGATATATACTCTTATTCGTTTATATTCTGTTTTCAGGGCAAAGATGAGCAAAGGAACGAACAAACGCGGAAATGGAAGGACTAATGAGAAAATACATGAAGTATGCGGATTCTGCACCAACTACGGCGTAGAGACTCTACCTACCTATGCTGTAGCAACTGCTTACGAAGACTACGTCGTAGCTCAACCATAACTACGGTGTAGTAACTTATCAAAGGGCTCTACGAAGTAGCTACTCTCCACCTATGGCGTAAACCCCAAAATCAAGCAGTAAAGAACTCACGTGGCCAAAGAAGAAGTTACAACGTAGTTCCCCAAATGACTACACCGTAGAAGCAACTAATGATGAAACTACGCCTGTAGCACTTGATCAAGCTACGGCATAGATGAAATTAACAAAGTCTACGGGCCTACGGCGTAGCAACTCATACAGCTACACCGTAGCAAAGTCGACCCTATAAATACCAGCCCTAATTCCGAGTTTATTCATTCACTTTTCGCCACACAAAAGCTGGGAGGAATTCATGGAGCAGGAGGAACGAAGTTCAATCTGCATACAAGTCATTTCCAAGGGAGAATTCACACACCAATCATAAGTTTATTCATTCCTTTGATTTGTATTAGATTCATGTTTACATTTGTGATATCAAACACTTGTTTTACTTCATTTATGAACATGAGTGGCTAAACACCTCTTGGTGTTAGCCTTGTTATGAAATTGTTATTATTATGATGTAGTTTTCTCCGCATTTATTATCATTTTGTTTGTATACTTTCTTGGCGAATCTTAAGACACTCTAGTTTTGGTAGTGTTGAGGATTGGTGGTTCCTTGGAGGCTTGGTGAATTAACCCTAGGACCTAAGCCAATGAGGATGTGACTTGGTGGTAGTAATATCACCATACATGTGCGAATTAACCCTAGGACCACCTATCAATCCGATATGCTTAAAGAAGTTAGAGGGGGTGTAAGATGTGACCAATACCCGCATCCCTTTAGACTAGTCCAAGTTAATAGAGGTACTTAATGACTCTTGCATCTTCGTAGGTTCACGCCGACCGATGAACTCTTGCATTTACAATATGTTAGAATAGGACAAGGTGTAAGATAGATTTAGGTGATTTAACCCTCTGATCCTAAATGTATATAACCCCCAGATGAAACAATTGGATGCATTTGCTAGAAAACTAATCATGATAATAACAAGATTAGTAATTAGGTTAACACTCTTCTCCCTATTGATTTCCTTCTATTTATTTACTTGTTTTGTTATTTACTTTTATTAGTTAATTATTTCAATCATAAAAACCCCTTTTAAACGTGACACTAAACTTAGATAGATTCCACACGCATAGCTCTTGGGACGACCTCGACTTTACCAACTAGCTATACCTCACACGACCGGGTACACTGCCCGATAGTGCATTAGGTAGACCTTAGGTAATCGAGCAACTTATAAATATTAAAACCTGGTCGGTAAAACCTGCATCAAGTTTTTGGCGCCGCTGCCGGGGAGCTATTAGGATTTTATTTAAGTTTTGCAATTTTAATTTTTATTTTCAGTTTCTCACGATCATTTTTAAGTTTCAGGTACCATGACAGAAGTTGACATTGAAACCCTCACTCTTGAGGAATATTTGGCTCTTACAAGAGAAGAACAAGGGCCTAGTTTGGTTAGGCAAGCTATTGGAGATGACATGCAATTCGAAATCAAGAATCAGTTCATAAGGGAATTGCAGAAAGACCCATTTTCGGGAAGCAAGACGGAAGATGCTCATGAACACATTGACAATGTTTTTTTTGGGTAAAGGGGAGTAATACTGCACCCTGGTAAATATATTAACCAAAACGTTTAAGTACAATGGATATGGGTGAAATCCCATATCTCAGCCCGTTACATAGGCAAAAAGCTTACATAACAAGATACTTCCTATTTTCTAAACAAGAAAACAAACCACTACTCAAATGATAAGATATGACATAACGAAATAAAATTACTTTCTAATACCTTGAAGCTTGGTGCCATACATGGCATTAAAAGCATCCAAATTCCCTGGGAGATCATAAACCTGGTTCGCATAGTCATCGTAGTCATAGTCATCATAATCATCTTCAAACTCTTGGCCACCACCGAATAGATTAGCAGACTCATCAAATGGGTTAGCAACCACCTCATCTACAGAATCAGAAACCACAATCTCTCCCACGTTAGAAAAAGGGTTAACTCTCTTAGTAGAAGAGGCGGGCGGAGTACAAGAATCACTAGTTTTAGGAGCCACAACCGACTCCTTCTCTTTCAAATCACTCACAAGGGGTTCTTGTGATGCATTACCTGTCTTAGTAGACTCATCTTCATTAACTTCCATTGTACAACCAAAATTCACATCCTTGTTGGTGTCATTAGTAGGAATGCCAAAAGCATTCGTATCATCCATATTAAGAGCATCAAACTGGTTAGATGTAGATATCTTCATTCCACTCGAACTAGCCACAGCAGAAGCATTCTTCTTATTGCCATCCACTTTCTTAGGTTCAGGAGGAGTCTTTTTAGGTCGATACTGAAACTGCTTACCCACAACAGGTTTAGGAACCCTCCTTGACCCGGAATAGTAGAACCACCTTGTTTTCCTTTCTTCTTATTATTGACAGTCTTGAAACCATCATTAACAGTTATAGTAGGCTGGACAGGAGGTAACACAACTTTAGGACAATCAATAAGAGTATGACCAAAAATCTTACACTTATCACAACGCAGTGGTTTCCACTCGTATTCAACCCGAATCTTCTCAATAGTAGACCCCGAACCATCAAGTAAAGGTATCTCAACAGTGAGGCTATCCCTAAGCACCTCATCCGACTTCACTTCAATCATGCATCTAGCAAAACTACTACGGCCCCATGATTCCTTGCACATTTGGCTATTATAAGCATCCAACCTTTTGGGCGTACCAATCACTGTGGCAAGAAGACTGAGACCATCATCATAAAACATAGCAAGAGGTACATCATGGAATTTAACCCACACTGGGATGTTAGTCAAATCCTCTTTAAGTAGGTTAGTGTTCAAAGTCCATGGTTTGAGAATAATAGGAACATTTCTAATCAACCAAGGACCATTTTCAAGCACCTCATCAACACATTTCTTCGAGTTGAACTTAAAGAAAAAGAACCCATTAGCATTCATCATGACCTTATGTATACCAAACTTACCCCATGCATTGCGTACATAGTAATCAAAAGCAGGAAATGTAAGGCGTTGACCAAGGAAATACCCATAAAGAGTATTCTCAAACCTCGTGTTCACCTCTTCAACCACTTTCATAGGGACAGAAAGATCCACGCCATTTGCTTTCATCTTACACTCCAGCCTACGAAAGTTAGATGTGTGTTGCTTAGGCTCAATAGAGGTGGCACTAGCATATGATGTAGGAGGTTGTTTCAAAGCATCCACGCCAACCTTATCAATACCAACAGCCCCATGTGCATTCATATCAACTTTATCAAAACTATGAGACTTGTTAGAAGCCCCATGTGGACCATTCGGATAATTAACTAAATGATCAAGTGAAACCGGCTTCACTTGATTATTCTTGTCCACAATCGTAGATAATTCAATATCTCCATCATCAAAACTCCACTCAGTAATAATAGGACCAGACGATGCAAGTATAGGCTGATTAGAACTAGGATTAACATCCTTAGGCTTCTTATGTTTCCTCATAGTCACCTTTGACAAATCAACTGTAGCACCCAACTCATTCACATCAACACGAATAGGAACAGTAGAAGCAGACTCCACACTACCCACGGACCTAATAGCAGCAAGTTTGTCCTTAGTCTCACTTGTCGAATATAAAAAAACCCTTTTGCATCTCTCACAACCAGTAAATACACAAAACAAATCACCAACAACAGCCTCAAATTGAGCCCAGCATGCATGCACGACCAAAAATATAAATAAAAACCCTAATCGCAAAGATTAGGGTTTTATAGCGATAAGCACAAAAAAACTAACCAGCACCCATGATGAACGCTCTAAACAGATCCAATACGATTATATGAAGCTTAAATAGAGTGTAAACCGACCGATTAGAACAAAATACAAATCAGAATGGATCAGTCAACTTAATCGGTTTAGGCAGCGAGACACAAAACACCTAGCGATTAAAATAATACTCTAACAAATGAGACCTCTATTGGTTCCAAAAAAAAAATTCATTCCCAAGACACAAATTAATGATGACAAACCACATGTATTAGACTACAGTGATTGGGCAATCAATGACCAGCTAGGTTGGTTAATGAATTAAAGAGAAACGAATAAAAGTTTTAGTCGGTTAGGGATTATAGAATTCACGAAAAGTCACCAGAGCCTTTAGGGTTTTTTAATTCACTTCACACATTGACAATGTTCTTTACATTGTTAGTTTGTTCAACATTCCGGGAGTATCTCATGATGCGATAATGCTCAGGGTATTCCCTATGACACTAACTGGAGGAGCCAAGGGATGGAATGATAGGTTACCAGCTGGGACTGTTAACACTTGGACTCTTCTGAAGAAGCACTTCATTCAGAGACATTGCCCTCCTTCAAGGACGGCAAAGCAGCTTGAAGATATTCACAACTTCAAGTAAGATGGAGACGAAACATTGTACCAAGCTTGGGATAGGTATAATGATCTTTTGTACAAGTGCCCTACTCATGATCTCAACAAGCAACAAGTGGTCATCATTTTTTACAAAGGGATCAATATCTCCACCCGCCAGATGTTAGATTCTCAAGGGCCGATCCCTGGAATGACCCCTGCTCAAGCCTTAAAGGCTATTGAAGATATGGCGGACCACTCTCAAAAGAGGCACGAAGGTGGAAGTAGTAGGAGCATTGATGGAAATTCGGATGGAGTCACCCTAATCACCAACAAACTCGAAAGCTTGGGTCGTGACATGAAGAAGCTCAAGGAGAATGTTCACGCTATTCAATTTGGTTGCGAGATTTGTGAAAGACCTCATTTGGCTAAAGATTGTCTTTTGAAAGATGACGATGGAAAGATTAAAGAGATGAAGTATGGGGAAGGTAGACCATTCCAAGGGTACAATAGTAACGGGTATTGTACAGGGCCATCAGGTTACAATCGGCCACCTTATGGGGAAAAAAGATCTAGCCTTAAAGAAACAATCAACAAGTATCTTGAAGATTCAAGAAAGAAACAAGGAGAGCAAAATGAATGGCTAAAAAACTTTCAAGAAGCCACTAACAAGAGCCTTGCTAACCATGACGAGTCTCTCAAGAATCTTGAGGCAATGATTGAAGGTTTAGCCGATAACATTCATAAAAAGAACGTAATCGAGGAAAGCAAGAAAACAGTCGGAGCATGCATGGCGATGTTCGCCGACAAGGAAGAAAATCATCTCAAAGGGGTCAAAATCAGTCTTGTGAAGAAATTCTTTCAAATGAAGAACCAAGAAGCTGCAATTCAACATGATGCGTGGTTTTTCAACCTTGCAAAAGGTTTCACTTCTTAAGGGATCTTGAGAAGCTTGCAATCCCCACCAGGCTGTGTGCCTGACCAATGTAGTATAGTGAGTGGCAAGTACCGGGGGATTGATCGTTCTCTAGGGGAATAGTGTCGTTAGGATTGAAAGCTACGTGAACTAGGTCTAAAGGTGAGGGATGATTCTTTTTGTACTTTTATATTTTAATGAAAGCAAAGTAAAAATCTCGGGTATTGGAAGAGTGGGCGGAATTAGTTGCTAGTCAACTAACCCAAATAACTGCTAATGCAAATAAAATAAAATAAACAAGAAAAGTAAATTGTGGAACTTCTTATAGTGAGAAAATGTGTTTACTTAGATTTCTTTACTCCCTAGCTATCTCTTATTAATTAGTTGGTTTGTTATAATTGTTTGGATAAAGGGTTCTTTACCTTAATACCAGTCGTGGGGGCGTGTACGAACTTCCCCAACTTTATAAGCTTCTATCTCTTCCTATGACGATACTCTAGTATCCTATCATGGCCTCCCCAATAGTCACTTATGCATTAAAAACAACCAATAACACCGGTGTACACAACCGAGAAACGTTTCTTAAGACGTTCAAGCACATTACCATATAGGAAATTGGCCAGTTTTCTTAAGCCTAACGCGAAATAAATCACCCAATACAATCAAACAAACCAACAATAAATAATTAATAGCTAGGTTTCATTAGATCTAAGCAAACACTAAAAAACCTAAGCTAGCATGTTAAAAGAAAGACAAGCATAAAAGATAATCAAACAACACATAGACATATTGAATGATTAAAAGGTAGACTTATCTTCAATTAAACATGGATGAAAGAAGGGTTTGAAACCCTTACAAAAGCTGTGAAAATCGTCTAGGGTTTGTTGCACAAAAGTTCCACACCAAAGTTCCACACAATCCACCCTAGATTTACATAGGTGACGGCGTCCCCTATTGGAAGTTGACGCCGTTATCTTGCCGCCCTTAGGGTTTCTTGTCGTCCAATCCACCCATTTGACGCCGTCCCCATTTAATGTCTTCTGGGCCGTCTCTCTTTGAGACAATACGTGATTGCCTACACATTTTATAACGTGACGCCGTCATGTTATAATCTTTATATTCTTTTCTGGCGCGTCAAGTGTAAACAATAATCCACCTCATGATTCATTGAGTGACGGCGTCACCTTGTGAATCTTGACGCCGTCAGGTACAATTTTCTGTATGGTTTCTTAACTTTGTCGTTTTCTTCACTTTTGACTCCAAAAACGTCCAAAATGCTCCATTTTCCAGAATTCTTGTCCAAAGTACCTAAAATGACAAAAGGAACGATTTGAGGTAAAATTTGATCATAATATCACAATTGAAGGCTTAAATGACCCCCTAAAAGCGTAAATAATATTTGCTTATCAAATACCCTTACACTTGAGATTCGATTGTCCTCAAGCAAATGAGCTTTTATACCAATTAAAATAGAAGTTAGGGGTCATTTAACATTCATATAAAATTAATTACAACTAGTGATCATTCTACCTTAATCAAAATAAGCACGGAAATTATACACTAGCACCTCACATTTAGTGTTTGGATACTCTCATCTCTCGGGTGTTATAAGTCTATATATCACAAATGGAAATGGAAAAATATCTTTCACTACCTGCCATAGCAAATAGATTACCATAGGCTTGGGAAAGGATCAAAAACCTCCACCACTTGGCGTAAGCACCTAGGAAAACTATCAAAGAGGGCTTTTAAAGGGTTATAATATTAGGTGTAGGGTCATGGAAAACACGGTTTATTGGATAAGAGGTATTTTACTGGTGGCAAGTCAATTGTCTTAGTTAATTACATGTACAATGTGGCGTTGCTAAGCCAAGACTCGACTCAACTTGAGCTAGCTACGAAATAAAAGAAACATAAATAAAATAAAAGAACGGGATGGTAGTCCGTATGTTTTTTTTCTACTTGTCTTTTTCTAATTTTTTTTCCGTTTTTCTTGTTTTTCGATTTTTTTTGCATACATTCTTGCCCTACCATCCAAAATAATACATCAAGGGGGCTCGGTTCTCCCCTTACACTTGAACTTTTACATGTATCAAAATAAAGATTCGAATCAAGATAATCGAAACATTTGGAGTACTTTAAAACATTAATGTATTTATGGGGGTAATAAATGATGTTCTTCCCCATTACTCCATAACACTAGTACTTTACCCATAAGTCCCAATCGTCCCAAAACAATATGTACAAGATACGACTTGACTTAGCAACCATGTAACCAATTAGACAATTAACAAAGGGTTTAAACAAATAACAATAATGCACCAAGGATGAGTGCTTACAAGGTAGGCTAAGGCGATTTGGGTGTACATCTAGGGTGGATTGTAAACAAATTCTTCCTTTAAGTAAAATGCTTAAAGTTAGAAACGAAAAAGATAGGCTCTGAGGGTTGTACTAGGGGTATCGTGTACTAAAAATGAGTACATCGCAAAGGTGTGGGAGAATTACTTGACCAATGAAGTCAATATAATTATATAAACAGGTGTAAAACATGGGTTATCCTAATGCCTCTTATAATGTAGTAAATCCTAACTACACGAATGTAGTCTCATTTGTGGTCTCGGGATGCATCACTATCACAAGTTCTAGAATCTAAATACTACCGGTACACTCGCAAGCACTAATAATGAATGCTTTTTCCTAAAAAATCTAGGGGTGAACCTCACGTATTTGGGGTGGAAATTTTTGAGTGGTACGGTTTTTGTGCTAGTCATATAACTCCTATCCATGAGACCCTTATTAAGACTTAAGTTTCACTCCTAAATGTTGTAAAAAAATTTAAATTTGGTGCTAAAATTACCCTAACAAGTATTTCTCTCAGTATTATTACACATCTACTATCAAACGAAACAAAAATCAAGTGCAATTGTAATCTCTAAGGTATCCTCATTTACCCCCTTACACTTAAGTTGAACATTGTCCCCAATGTTCTTAAAAAGTAATAAAGTAAAGATAAATGAAAAATAAATGAAACAAATACTCCCCTGATTCGTTCGGTGTGGATGATGTAGTAACATGGTTAAATCCTCCTCCAAGAAAATGTGAAAACTCAAGATTAAAGCGGCGCCAAAAACTTGATGTGTTGCATGTACATCTTCTTGTCCAATATAACCTGTTAAATAACTATGAAAAGAAACAAGAAACCTCGCATAAAATCGGCGGTAAACTCTATATAAAAATAAATCCTAGAAAGCAAGTAAAGATATAATGCTTGTGGAATGAATATTTGCAGATTCCTGGAGTTTATAAATTACAGATTTTACGAAACTTTACAATTCCGGCATAAAAACAAAAAACCTAGAAATTTTTCAGAAAATAACACCTGATGTCGTCAGGTTGTAAAATCAGACGCCGTCAGAATTGATCTGACAGAATTCTTATATCTTATTTCTGAAAAATTTCTAGAAAAACCTATGCTTTAATTCCTGGAATCCTGCAAAATATTTATTATGACTTGATACAAGCATTTGACTCAAAAAAAATACTAATATGCATATTTATATCTCATTGTTATCGTTCATGTTCAATTCGTTCTTTAAAACAAATTTGGATTTCCCATACACTTATCTTTTTGCAAAATACCTTTATATGTAATTAAAACTAGGTTAAAAACAAAATAAAGCATTTTCACAATTTAATTTTGATACATGAAATATGAACAATGAGAATGAAATATGCATATAGAAACAAATAAAAACAAATAAACAAGCAAACAATTAAAAAGCTTGGGTTGCCTCCCAAGAAGCGCTTTTCTTTATTAACGAGTCTTGTAGCTAGACTCAAATTCACGTCCTATTACGTGACTCCATCATTAGTCACATCCTCTAGGTCATCCTCCGGTTTGGTCTTATATTCTGGACCTAGTTGTAGGCATTCCATATAGAACCCTAATATTTTCCTCATTATGTAGTCCACTCCCTTCTTCTTATCCTCATCACTCCTATAGTATACCGATTGCTTGAATTCTTTATCTAGGCTTGACATGAGTCGGAATTGTTCTATCTTATGGGGCATTTGCTAGGCAATTTCGTCGGTCTCATCTTTGAACTTAACTATCCCTAATGATGGATCATACTTCATTCTAGAGACCTCAACGAATGGTTTTCCTAACACAACATTTGATAAATTGATGTCGACCGCAGGGTTAACATCCTCTAAGATCACAAAATCTAAGACATACGTGAAATTTCCTACGTAAACGGGCAACCCTCNTTTCGTCGGTCTCATCTTTGAACTTAACTATCCCTAATGATGGATCATACTTCATTCTAGAGACCTCAACGAATGGTTTTCCTAACACAACATTTGATAAATTGATGTCGACCGCAGGGTTAACATCCTCTAAGATCACAAAATCTAAGACATACGTGAAATTTCCTACGTAAACGGGCAACCCTCTAACTCTTCCCACAAAATTACTTGTCCTTCCCGTAATGGGATCAATCCTAGAAGCTAATTGCTTTTTCATAATCCAATTGTAGAACGTCCTAGACAGGATATTTATGGGTGACTCAAGATCGATGTAAGCTTTCCATACATGCAAATGCCCAATATTGCATGGTATGTTTATGTTGGTTGGGTTGCCTGCTCGGATGATCGGTGGATTTCTATAAATTAAAGGATTAGGTTCATCTAATAGATTTTTGTGATATGCGAGCTCATCCTTAGTGGGAAACGTGTTGAAGTATTCCTCTTCTTTTTTCGTCCTATTTTCAACATCTTTCTCAGAACTTCTTCCTACCTCAACCTTACCTTCATCATCATCTTTTCAACTACTATCAAGCGGTTTAATAGTGACTACATTGACAAAATGCACGTGTTTGGATGATGAAGGGTCCTTAACCTCATTTCCCCCATTGGGATTTCCTATAGTTTTGGTAGATGGGGCTATTCCTTGGTTATTGAAAGCTTTGATTAAATTATCAATTTTATTGTTCATCTCATTTTGTTGTTGGTTGAAATCGGCTTCAAACTTAGAGATTCGAGCTTCTTGAGATGCCATAAATTTGGACATCAATCCTTCAAAATTATTGGCATTACCATAGTTGTTGGAAGGATTGTTGTTGAAAGTACGGTTCGCGGTCGAACCATTTGGTTGAAAATGATTAAGAGGATTGGNGCTATTCCTTGGTTATTGAAAGCTTTGATTAAATTATCAATTTTATTGTTCATCTCATTTTGTTGTTGGTTGAAATCGGCTTCAAACTTAGAGATTCGAGCTTCTTGAGATGCCATAAATTTGGACATCAATCCTTCAAAATTATTGGCATTACCATAGTTGTTGGAAGGATTGTTGTTGAAAGTACGGTTCGCGGTCGAACCATTTGGTTGAAAATGATTAAGAGGATTGGAAGAATTGTTTTGGGGCGGGTTTTGGTTCTGTTTCCACCTAAAGTTTGAGTGATTTTTCCAAGATGGGTTGTATGAATCACCATAAGGGTTTGGCTCGGGTTTGAAAGTGTACCACTTTTCCCCCGCTCCGTCGGTACACGAGGATGCGTAGTCCGCAAAAGCTTGTTCGGGGAGTTCCATGCAATCACGAGTGTCGTGGGGACTACTACATAATTCGCATGAAGAAGTGATTTTTTTTTTCACTTGGCTTGAAGGTTTAGGAGCTTCGTAGGATTTCATGAGAAACTTGACTTGGTCCTCAAGTTCCATGATCCTTCGGTTGAGAATGCTTGAATTATTCGAAGGCAAAGATATT
>LBNU01013495.1:0-29678 GCA_014162995.1 Artemisia annua
AGGTATTCTTGGTAAAACCAAGATCAGTTTGAAACACAGATAAGACTAGATCAGCAGGATGACCCAGTCTATTATGCCATACTGATTTAGATACATTATAAGACATAACAACACAATTAACACTCACATTTTTAACAGGATTCATGTCAAACAAGTAAAGTCCATCACACTGACTACCAGTCCCCAAGATTCTCTCCCTTTTCAAGTCCTGAATATAACAATTATCCTCATCAAAACCAATAAACATTTTACTATCTCTTATCAATTTATTCACAGACAAAAGAGACACACAATAACCAGGAACCACCAAAACATCATAAAGCACAACATTATTAGAAAGTTTCAAGTTTCCTATATGACTGATAGTGGCTAAGGTATCATTAGGGTGACCAACAGTGATTTTAAGACTAGAAATATCAGCCACATCAAACATTCCATCAGTGGAAACAGTAAGATGTTGATTAGCACCAGAATCAATAATCCATCCCAAAGAAATAATATCAACAAATCTGCTAGAATTAGCACAGAAATATCTAGAGAAATTCACATTAAACAGAACATTATGATTATAGAAAGAAGCCCTACCAGCCATATTAGCATGGATGCTTCCAGAAGAATTATCATTAATCAGAGACAAGAGTTTCTTCATCTGTTCAGAAGTAAAACCAGAGGAAGTACTAGCAGATATTTTATCATCTTTAACATCAACATTATTATTGTAATTCTGCCTAGTACCATTATTTTGTCTACCAGGGTTATTGTTTTTGACAAAACCAGGTGAAAAACCAATAAGATCATAACATCTATCATTAGTGTGTCCAATTTTACCACAATTTTTGCAATTCAGATTAGGATTAGGACCTCTATTAACATTGTTATTACCAGAATTAAAACTAGAACTTCTAGTGTTATTATTATTGTTAAACACTCTTCTATTGTTGTTAAAGGATTTAGCAGCAAAAGAAGTAGCATTAGCTTTAGACTCAGAAACACTAGAAGTCTCAGGAATCCCTTTATGAGATTCCTCTCTAGAAACAGTAGCATAAGCATCTTTGACCTCAGGGAGTGGATCCCTAGTCAACAAAGCAGTTCTTATAGGCTGATAACAATCATCAAGGCCCATAAGAAACTGCATCAACTTCATCAATTGCTGATGTAATCCTAATTCTTTACTAGCATCACAAGAGCACTTAACTTCACAAGTACATTTAGGAATCTTAGTTAAAGCATCAAATTCTCTCCACAAAGAATTAAGTCTATGATAATAATCAGCAACAGAAGTACCACCTTGTTTCACATTATTAATTTTTTGAAGCAAATTATATATCACATACCCATCTACTTTATCATAAGTTTCCTTTAGTTCTTTCCACACAGAAGCAGCATTTTCAGAGTAAACTAATCCCATATAAACATCTTGAGAAACAGAATTCATAATCCAGGTTAACACAATGGCATTACACCTATCCCATTGGGCAGATAACACATCACTAGCAACAAAAGATTCTTTAACACAAGAACCATCAACAAAGCTGTATTTATTCCTAGCTTGTAAGGCTAATTTCATAGCACCATACCATATTCTATAATTTTCAGTTCCAAGAAGTTTAAATGGAATTAAAGCAGTACCACTATTATCATTAGTCTGAATATGCAAAGGATTACCAGCATCTAGATTACTAATCAAGACCTGAGAGCCACTACCCTCACCAAGAGCCATAATGACCAAGAAACAAACAAGTAGCAAACAAAAAACAGAAGCAGACAACAAACAAACAAGAGCAGATAAACAGATAACAAACTCAACTAACCAAACAAAAGAAAAGAAAGAAAAACACACATCCAAGATTCAACAAAGAATCAGTCAATTGGACTGGGATTGGCCAGAGCAGGTTTCCACACCATTCAAGATGGAGGGTCAAGGTGTTAACCAACCCGTTTGCACCCAATTAACCAAACTCTTGTTATCTTAAAGGAGGAAAGACAAACTTACAGTGCTATCAGAGATCTCAGCGGAAGAATGACTACAAAAACACTAGATTCACTTAGTCTAATGTTTTTGCAACCAAATACGGGCCCAAGAACCACCAACAGTCACCACGGATCAAGATCCCCAAAAACCAAATTAGGGTTTCACAAACCCTAATCAAGAATCAAACAAACCATCTCAAGATCTAGCCTAATCCGACTAAATCAACCACGGCCGTTAAGAAAACAGCCACAATTAACCAATTAAACCACAATTAACCAATTAAACCACCAGATCAAGAAACCCACAAAAAATAATCGAAACCCTAGAAACCCTAGAATCTCAATCAACCACCAGATCAATAAACCATGTGCTCTGATACCATGTAAAAATGGTAAAGAACACACACAAACAACTCGGCTACACCCAACCAACCACCCCTTGGTGTAATTTATTAAAGAAGATAAGTCCCCAATCGGGTGCTTACCAGTACAATACAAAAGAAAGATTGTGATCTCCTTCAGAAGGACACCACAAGAACCTCACTACAAGAATCACTCAAACACTCAAACTACAATAGATCAAATAAAGAGATTGATCTATTAATACAAAATACTAACAGATATCAATGTGATATCAAAGCTTAACAGAATGAAAGAACTATGAGAGAAAAATCAGAGAGATAAAAAGAGGCGATAAAAGGATAATGAAACCCTAGCTGGAAGTGAAGCTTATATAGCCTCATATTTCACTTTAGCCCTTCATAACTCCACAAGTAGCCATATAGATACCAAACATGTAATAAGCACAATCAGACTTTGAAACTTGTCAATATAAGTCCTTAGACTTATATTCTTCAACATTGTTCGTTATGTGGTACTTGCACAAAGCTCATTTCTAAGGTGACACCGTGCTACCCTTCCAAGTTCATTTCTAAGGAGGTTTTTGCAGGCATTTCAAGGGTTCTTCTCTTTGTATTTGGTTTAACACTCAATATGTTAGCATATACGACGATTAAGATGAATTTATCAAATACGTATCCTATACTGAGGTAACTTTATTCCAAATGATAATGGAATTAGAAAAACTCACCAGATCCTTCAAGATAGAATCTATTTCACCATGAAAAGAGAACCAATGTCTCTGCATGAGCGAACCGTAATTTTGCCTTCTAGCAACTTCCTGGTGCATGTCCTTCGGAAAAGGAAAAGTCAAGCAAAAAACTGCTAACTTTTCAAAGTTCATACATTAAGTTAATTGTATCAAGCTAGACTCTAGATTGTAAAGCGCCTCTCATATTTTAGTATAAATGGAGTTGACATCAAAGTTTCTTAGTATTAAAGTTGTAACAAAATTGCTCCTCCTTAGGTGAAGCATAATCGAAAAGGTCACCCACCGGTAAAAACCAATCACATTCCATGGAATACGCATTCTCGTTATTTACACTTCACACAATAAAACAATAAATATATAACCAATCACGAAGAATATTAAAGATAGAAAGACCTATACATTTATATTTATAGAAGCCCAGTTCCACGTCTTGAAGCTCATGTAATTTGGCTTGAATAAATTACACCATAACGTTCCTGAACCTTTTCCAATCTATTGTTCCTCACGGGTGATATTTTTGCACTCAAGTAGCATCATCCAGTGTTCTTCCTCTCCAATGAATTTTCTGCAGCTCAAGTAGTAACATCCAGTCATAAAAGTATACATTGAAGGGAGCTGAACCTTTAGACATTATAATTTATAGAAATAGTTCATAAATAGTCAGATTACAATCCAGTAAATATTTGTGTCTCAAATATAATTGGTAGTGCACTAGTGCCTCTAACTTCAGGTGAGGAGGGATTGTTTACTTATGTTCATTCTTTAATAATGTTTTATTTGACGTCTTAATGAACAACCATAAAAGAACATGCTTATTTTTTTAACAAACGAACACAAACAAGAAAATCCATTTGTTTGCATTTATGTTTGTTCGATTGTCCGCTTAAGCTTAAGAAACTACTACCAAAGTACCAAGTCACGTCCATGTTTGTTAGGTTTGTTAACAGCCCTACATGCCTTCACCAATGAGAAGAAAAGGGTGTTCTGTGTGAGAATTCCAATGTTGCTTTTTAAGATTGATTCCATTATAGTATGCGTATGTACAAATATATCAAGTACGTATCCACATGAACTATCAAAACACTTAGATATGTATAATGTGTTCAATTGATGGCTCCATTGCATGAGACGTAAGCAAAATACTGTATAAGTACATATATGTTTGATGTCATAATTCATAACAGCGTTTGTTAAGTATTCCTGTAAAATTGAAACAAATGTTATCAATTGGTTCATTTTCTATAATCTAACTTACTGAAATTCTCATTAGGAAGTGCATCTCTACGAGTTTTAAATGCTTATCCAATTTGCTTATCTTTGTAAGCACTAAAGCTATCGTCCCCTACATAATGGACCTACAAAAGTTCTATTAAAATCTTGAATCTTGTTTTGAGTACTTACACTATAATATACCATAGTATAACAAAAAAATCGACATTTTTATTAACCTGTTGCCCAAGTTATTATATCTTGCTTTGTGTTCCTTTCCTGTGCATCCTTGCTCTCTTCGTATGTGTGATGTGTTCATATGAACATGAACTACCAACTATTTCAAGGTATAATAGCTACAATAGATATTTCTACGAGTAAAATCATTTTTTTTTACCAAGTTTGGCTTATTCCATACATGATTACACATTATCTGTTTGGATAATTGGCATGCTTCATCTTGATTCAAGTTTATGTTTGTGGATACACGTACAGGAAGTGATCATTGAAGCTCTAAACTTGGTGTTTCTATGGGTTCGATTTATCTTTAAGTTCTTTTTAGATAATTATCTAGTATATTAGAAAAGTGCATCTTTGAAACATGTCATGTTTACAAATTATTAAGAGGATGTTTGCAAAAACACAGCAAATTCTTATTTGGCATAAATATGCTGAAATGAGCATTCTTACAAAAATATCATCATCCTGACAAATAACTATTGTCCCTTTTAATCCATTTTGCCAAATAAACATACATATATGATAGTCAACTAACACACCGAGATCAAGTTTAAGTGTTAACAATATTTCACTCAGATGCGATTCTGGCATCATGATATAATCTTGGTCTTTTTAGCTTCACGAATTTCAGCTTCTTCATCGTGAATGCCATTTTCAATTTGATGATTTTCATCATCCCCCATCCTTTTACGTTTGAGAAACTTCACAAGCCCTTCTAGTACAACCTCCACATTGTCCGACTTCATGAGTTCCTCTGCCACCTCCGCTGGTGTAACCTTATTGGATTTGATCAACTCTTTGATTTCCCTAAATCTCCAATGGTGGTCGTGAATGTTGAGGTAGTTAGCAGCCAATGTCCTGAACCCATCCATGGTCAAATATGACATGTGAATGTGCATGTCCATACGTCCTGGTCTAAGCAACGCCGGGTCAAGTCTGTCTTTGTGGTTTGTGGTAAATATTATAATACGTTCATCCCCACAACACGACCATAACCCATCAATGAAATTTAGAAGTCCTGATAAAGAGAACTAAAAATATAACAATGGAAACTAAGTTAGTCATGTATGTTGTCATCAAGTCGTATAACAAAGCCAAGGCAAGTATGCCAATTGTTTTAAGTTCATTTGCGTACTTAAATGACAGAAAAATCATATAGCATTCACAAAGCCACTTGAAAAGTGGGTGAAAATGGTTTTTATTGTAACTTTTTTCTTTTCATTGTGTAAAAAAAAGTCATCATAGTATAGGGGACGAAAGAATGTCAAATTTTTATAATGATTAACTTAAGACAAGGGGACGAAAGAGGAAACAACTTACGGAAAGATATTACCATCTAATTGGTAAAAAGTTGTTCATGAGAAGACAAAGAAATCCATTATTTGACCATAACTGAATGATAAAAAGAAGTTTTTAGTACAAACCTTTGGATCATTAAGACGGGGTGCATTAGGCAAAGTTGGTCCCTTGCGATCTGGCAGTATGCTACAGTCAATGTCTTCAATAAGAAGTATGGATCGGTTTGATGTATCTAACAATATATCTTTCAAACTTGAATCATCCTTAACATTCATGAGTTGTAGATCATAGATGTCAAACTTTAGGTAATTCGCCATAGCAGCAACCAAACTCGATTTCCCTGTCCCTGGTGGACCATACAATAGATACCCTCGTTTCCATGCCTTCCCCACTTTTTTGTAAAACTCCTTCCTCCTTACAAACAAATCTAAATCGTCCATGATTTCCTTCTTCATCTTCTGATCCATCGCCAATGTCTCAAATGTTGACGGATGGTCCAGATTCACCGATTGCTTATAATTGAAATGTGCTGAGTGTGGAGATCGTAGGTTATGAAGCTGCACGACTTTCTTCTGGATTTTGACTTCTTGAGCTTTTTTAATTATGAACGGCAAGTAAGAAGTAATTATGATGTCTTTGTAATTTTTATCAAATTTCAGCTCCATATATTTTTTCTCCGACACAAAGGGGTGACCGTCGTCATTGTCTCCATTCATTTTCTTTTGTTGCTGACTGAGGTATGTCCATGTAACCTTAACTCCTTCAAATGAATCTACTATCACCTCGGACTCTGCTAGCTTGATATTGATGTGCTTTTCTTTCATGGATTTGGTAATCCTATAAATCAATGTAAGCATCGTCAAGCAAATAACTAAATCACCACTATATAAACCTTAATGCACCACATAAGTCTCAATCGATACTGGAAACCACAATCTTGAATGGACAGAGTTAGAAAGTTTTTCCAGCCGGGTAAAAAAAATTTTACACAAATGTTAAAAGATGAATAGTATGTAACATTTATGATTTATCTTCGAGTTTCAGAAAGAAAAAAAAAATATACTACTACATTTATGATTCTTGACGAGTTTTTGTAAAACGTTGCACTGTTTATAGTTAAAATCCGCACCTATCTCAGAGAAGTAATATGCAAAATTCACAGCTAAAATCAACAAAACAACTCAAGGGTTCAATACAAGTACATATAAATAAAATAAACAAGTTTTATATATTTTACACTCCATTATATAACAAGAGAAAATGATAGCAGAAGCAAAACAAGCTGTAAAATGCGAAAAAAAAATGACCAATATATTATATATACAAACTAACTTAATCTACCACAACAACGAAAACCAAAGGTAAACCCTTCAAGAAAGTGTGGCAAAAGCCCTACATTAGTTTGGATTTATAACATAATAAGCCCAAAAAATGCACTTACCTAAGAGCTTATGGGTTATTTATGTATGAAGTCGTAAAAACTCTAGGACATAAGCTAATCAAAACACCAAGTACAAAAGATAAAATATATTGTACAAGTTTACAAACTAAAAAAAGCACATTATATTCGGCAAAGACTCACTTGAGGCGTTTGGAGTCTCGGGTGATTCTGGTCGAAAGAAAGAGTTGGGCTGCATTGAACATTTCATTTGGGTTGTAACCATCTTTCTCTTCGAAAAGTAGAATGAGTTCAGATGTATTTGGTTTCCAGTAGTGTTTTGCAATGTCAACTGCATAACGTCGTAGTTGTGCTGGGACAATCTGTTCGAACATTGTTCGAAAGATCATTATCGAAGCTGAAAGTGAAGCATACACTGACAACAGCGACGACGCTGTTGGCATCTCTGGGAACGTCCGAGTCGCCATATTTTTGTGTTGTGTCTAGTAACTAACAGAGGGAATATAATGGGTGATCAAGTGAGTTTAGTATATTTGTGTGTGATGTTGTGGATTGTTGTCCTTGGTATATAAATTGCTTATGCTGAATAGCTTACCATGATACTTTATAAAACACAAAAACAAATGTCATCATCCACTTTGCTGACATTTGCCAAATAACTTTTGTCCCTTTTTCAAATAAATTTCTTTTTACTTTTTAAACAAAAAATGGAGAACGTTTTTCCTATTCAGATTATGCGACGTGGACGAGTTTATGTTGAATAGCTTAGCATGATATACTTTATAAAACACAAAAACAATTGTCATCATCCACTTTGCCAAATAACTTTCGTCCCTTTTTCAAATAAAATTTCTTTTTTTCTTTTTAAACTGAAAACGCTTTGCCAAATAACTTTCGTCCCTTTTTCGTATAAAATTTCTTTTCTCTTTTTAAACTAAAAACGGATGACGTTTTCCTTGTTCAGGCTTTGGGTCATTATCGTCTAATAATATATACATAGTTTAACCGGGCATGTGTATCTTGCAAGGTTTGAGCTTCACACCCTTTGTGAGAACAGTTGAATTTAAGACTACTAGCCGCCTTGTTTTTTTTTTTTTTTTTTTTTTTTTTTTTTTTTTTTTTTTTTTTTTTTTTTTTTTTTTTTTTTTTTTTTAAATAATAAGATGATCATTTGATTATATTGAGATAGAAAATTTGTTCACGGAACGAAAATGTAAGCAATTATTTGATTATATTTTTCGCCAGGTCCCCTTTTAAAGTTCTAAAACACACAAAATAAAGTGCATCTTTTAGTGGAAATCTGATACGGAGATTCCGCAATAAAACAAATATGTTTTTGACATGAAACTCCAAATAAAGACATACTTTTAGATGAAGCAATGACTTTCTAGTTTCGATAACATTACTAGGAAATTTACGTCCCATTTGGTTTGAGTGGATCTAGCTTTGGCTCTATTTCAGCTTATATACGGTGTTATCTTTATTCTTTCTTGCTTAAGGTCTTTATTAATTGACCCCTCAAATAAAAATAAAATGTATATACAAGTTAAGTTAAGTGAATATATGTATGTTTATATATGTTATAACTTATAATTAATCATGTGATAACACGTGTTTGAGCTTGATATTTATAAAACGTATTTTTATGATGTTTTTTTATATTACAATCAATAATAATAATAATAATAATAATAATAATAATAATAATAATAATAATATCCTTGCAAGTGTACAGGTTTACATGGATAATCCTACAATACATCCTTGCAAGTGTAGGTTGGAAGACCAAATAATAGCTTTTGTAAGAAAAAAAAAATTAACACTTAGTATTGGTGATCTCTGGGATCTCCTTGATCTCTCGATTGCTCATTGCATCTCCTCCATCAACATCCTCTGTTGATCCTCGTTTTATTTTTCTGTAATCAGGTTCGAACTTTTTCTAGGGTTTCTTTTCTTTTGGTCAGTTTTTTCTTGTAGGGTTTCTTTTGTGGACTGGATTGGATCGTGGGTCTCTTCTGGGATTTGGCTTCCTCATTATTTGTGGAGATTTGTGAACTTTTGGATCGTGGGATTCACTGCCTTTTCTGGTTTCGATTTTGTTTGTGGGGTTTCACTGCCTTTTCTGGTTCTGGTTCGCAACAGGTTAGGGACCTGTGGTTGTTTTGTTTATTCAGTTCTAGGGTTTCTTTGCGAAACCTTATTTCTGTACAGCGTATCTGCTACGGTGGGATCAGTCCTGCTTATGTAAAATAGTTGTTGTCCTTGGAACTGGTTACGGTGAAGCTGCTGTGTACCACTCGGATCTCGTTTAGGCTGCTGTTCAAATTGTTGTGTAGGTTTCTGTGGGGTATCCTTTGTGCTCGTACCTTAATATGGTTCTGCTATTGTAGCTACATTGTTTCACTTATTGCAACATTGGTTCAAGCTACTAAATCCGTTCTCTTTGTACAAGCTGCTGTGGGTATTTGTTGGTTACTTGTTGCAACATTGGTTCAGTGGTTCGCGTTTGTTCCTTTGCTACTGCATCTGCTTCAAGCTATTGGTTCCCTTGCTACAGTTTCGTTTTACATTTGCATTGTTTCCTATGCCTATTGTGAGATACCATTGTCCCTTCGCGGGTCTTAGTGGATGTCGTGACGGTGGTGGAAATGGTCTTACTAAGACCTCTTTGATCACACATCTTCGCGATCGTCACTTCACAGGTGAGGCACAAGCCATTACTAGACATTCCCTTGAGACGGATTTGGTTATTTTTGAAAGGGCTGAAGTTACTTTTAAGCGTATGGGGTTATGGTTATGTGGTGATTGTCTCAAAACGCATACTTTCCGGACTAAGTGTCGTCATGGTGGGGGGTCTGATTTTGTGCCGCCTCCTGATTGTGGTGATGGTGTTGTTCGGTTTGTGTTGTATGATCTTACCAAACCACAGGTTCCCTCCCATGTAGCCCTTGTTGAGGATTTGGTTTGTGACGTGCTTGGTGGGTTCGACTTATCTCTTCTTGACACTTTATTCTCTAAGGGTTTGCGGACTATCAAATCCATTCCTCCCAAATGTCGTTTGGAGTTCTCTCGTGTCTTGAAAGGAGCTCTTGATAAGGTGATCTGCACGCCTGATGACATTTCTTGTTGGGTTGGCTTGTTAGTCTTGCCTCTCTGTCTTCTTAAAACCTTTTGCCCGAGGAGTAATCAAGAGTGTAGGTCGGCCACTAAGCGTCAGCGCCAGGAAGAGTATATTGTTAATGCTATTCGTGCGTGGGGCACTCCTGGTGGCAGTTTGCAGATTGTGCGTGAGGTTTTAGCCGAACCCTCCCCATCATGGTCTAATATTGATGATGATAGCTTGGACTTGGGTGACCGCAATGTTAAGCAATGTAAGAGGAAGATTTGTGATGGTCATTATACTGCTGCGGTCAGAGTTCTTCCATCCTCTGGTATTGCACCTTATGATGTTTCTACTCTTGAGGACTTAAAAGCTAAGCACCCTTTTCAGCCTGCTCCTCTTTTGCCTGATATACCTATTGATCATCACCACCTTACTGCATATCCCGCTACGGTTCTTGACATGATTAAGAGTTTCCCTCGTGGTACTTCTTGTGGGCGGGATGGGTTGCGTGCCCAACACCTCTTGGATTGTTTAAATGGTGCAGCTGTGGCTATTTCTGATGAGTTAGTCGCTTCCATCACCCAAGTGGTGAACCTGTTTCTTGCTGGTAAATGCCCAAGGGTGTTAGGTGAGTACATTGCTAGTGCCCCTCTCACACCATTAGTTAAACCAGGAGGAGGTATCCGTCCTATTGCTGTTGGGACTGTTTGGAGGCGGTTGGTTTCCAAGGTTTGTGCGTCCATGATTGTCCATTTTTTGGATGATTATTTAGATGATTTACAGTATGGTGTTGGGGTATCGGGTGGAGGGGAGGCTATTCTTCATGCTGTGAATCGGTTGATTGAGGGTCGTGGGAGTGATGTTGGTCTTTCTATGTTGTTGGTTGAATTTAAAAACGCCTTCAACATGGTGGATCGGGCGGTTATGTTACATGAGGTTCGGCTTCATTTCCCGGCTATTTCACGGTGGGTGGAGTTCTGTTACTCCAGTCCTGCCAGATTATATTATGGTGAGCATACTCTTTGGTCTCTTCAAGGCGTGCAACAAGGTGATCCTCTTGGGCCCCTTCTTTTTGCTTTAGTGTTACATCCCCTGGCATGTAAGATTAGAGACTCTTTTAACCTTTCTTTTCAAGCTTGGTATCTGGATGATGGCACCATTATTGGAGATACTTTGGTTGTGGGTAAGGTCTTAGAGTTGATTATGATGGATGGACCTAATCGTGGTTTACACCTCAATGTTGATAAAACTGAGGTTTTTTGGCCTAAGGAGGACCCCCGAAGCAGACATGCGGGTGTTTTTCCCCCCAATATTTCCCGCCCTTTACATGGTGTTAAATTATTGGGTGGGCCCGTTAGTGCGGATTTTGAGTTTGGTAGTAAGCTTGTTCTGAAAAGGGTGGCTAAAACTATTGAACTTATGGAGGCTGTGGCTAAACTTAATGACCCTCAATTTGAATTGTTGCTACTCCGTGCTTGTGCTGGTATTTCCAAGTTGTATTTTTCCATGCGCACATGTTCTCCCCGGGTCTTTGAGTGTGCTCAGGTTTCTTTTGATGTGGCATTGCGTTCTTCTTTGGAGCGTATTGTTACTGCTTCTGGGCCTGGTTTTGGTGATTGGCAATGGAGACTTGCTACCCTACCCTTTGCGTTTGGGTGGCTTGGTGTATATTCTGCAGGTGATGTCTTGAACTATGCTTTCCTTGCTTCTAGACTCCAATCTGCTAGCCTACAGACTAAGCTTCTCCATAATTTTGGTATTGTAACTGCTGGTCCCTCCTTTGATGATGCTTTATGTACTTTTAATATGAATATGGATATTGACCTTTTGAGTAACCCAAGCGAGGTCGCTGCCCCTAAACTCATGAAGAAGTTGGCAGATATATATTTCGATCGGGTTACCCAAACTGTTGAATCTACCTTCCATCTATCTTCCCGGCAGATGGCGTTATGGAGCTCACTAAAGGAGGATCATACTTCGGATTGGCTTAGGGTGGCCCCTATATCTGGATTGGGACAAACTATGAATGCCCGGACATACCGATGTGTGTTGTGTTATCGGCTTGGTGTTCCTCTTTTCACTGTTCAGGTACCGTGTTCAGCCTGCTCTAAGGTTTTTAATGGAGATATTTATGGGGATCACGCGGTTTCTTGCGCGGGTATTGTTGCCATTAAACATCGGCATAACATTGTGCGTGATGTTCTTGTTGATATATGCGCTCGGTCCGGTATTTCAGCTCGTAAGGAGGTGGATATTGGGCTTTATGGTGACAGGGACAGATCTTTACGCCCAGCTGATGTATTACTTTACTCTTGGGATGGTGGGCTTGACGTTTGTGTTGATCTTACGGGGTCGTCGCCCTTGACGCAATCTGGTATGATTGATTTTATGCCTGGTCGTGCGGTTATTGAAGCCGCACAACGTAAACGCGTCAAGTACGAGGCTAAATGTGTGGATATCGGTTATGGGTTCCTCCCCTTTTCTTTCTCATCTCTTGGAGAACTTGAGAAAGACGCGGTATCCCTTCTAAAGCGTATTTGGCGTTTCTCTATGACTCAGGACATTGGAGCTCGGGCTGCGGTTCATATTTTTAATAGGATTGGTTTTGCTATTNGTCGCCCTTGACGCAATCTGGTATGATTGATTTTATGCCTGGTCGTGCGGTTATTGAAGCCGCACAACGTAAACGCGTCAAGTACGAGGCTAAATGTGTGGATATCGGTTATGGGTTCCTCCCCTTTTCTTTCTCATCTCTTGGAGAACTTGAGAAAGACGCGGTATCCCTTCTAAAGCGTATTTGGCGTTTCTCTATGACTCAGGACATTGGAGCTCGGGCTGCGGTTCATATTTTTAATAGGATTGGTTTTGCTATTGCTAGAGGTGTGGGGGCCCAATTGGTATCGCGGCTCCCCACTAATTTCTTGTAAAATCCTATTCATTTTTAATAAAAGTGGTGATAATAATAAATAAAAAATAAAAAAATAAAATAAAATAAAAATAATAATAATAATAATAATAATAATAATAATAATAATAATAATAATAATAATAAATGTTTTCTAATAAATCTTATGTTTTCTAATAAAGTGATGTTTATAATAAAAATAAATAAAGAAAAAAAAAGTTAATAATAATAATAATAATAATAATAATAATAATAATAATAATAATAATAATAACAATAACAATAATAATGTATTTTTCTTGATGTACTGAAAATATATTTATTGCCCGAGTCCACTTAAATGTTTTGCATCGACTATATTCTACGACATACGATTCGTGGGAGAGTTTCATGCATGTAATCTACAAATTGAGATGTTTGCTACGTTATATGTTTTGCAATTTGTTTTTTAGCAAAGTTAGATCTATTTAGTTATATATGTAAAGGGTCGACAACTTGGCTAGAAAGGTGGTAAAAAATTATGTTACTAGATACAGTGAATTTATAACTTATGTGATTGCTGCATGTCGACAAATGCATGTATATTTCGTAGGGCGTCAATCAAGTACAAGTATGTAACCGTTCAACATTCATTGAATCCTTTTTTCTTCTTCTACTTCTTCTTTCTTTCTTTTTGAGTAACAGGCCGCAATGATTGTGCAATTGTTTTTATGATAACTAACCATAATGATGAAAAATCTATCATATCTACAATTGAAACAAAAAATGTAATAGTAGTATTCTAACAAACCAGCTTTAACAAACATTAGAGCATAATATTATTAGCATACAGTAAAACCTCTATAAATTAATACTCGATAAATTAATAACCTCGATAAAATTAATAATTTGTCCGGTCCCAACTTGGGACCAGTACAAATTTGGACCCCAATCGATAAAATAATAAGATAATAATGTTTTTGAAACCCCAGTGTATATATATTAGTCCCAACGAAACTATAAATTAATAATTACTAAAAAATTCATATATATTTATATATGCGTGTGTGTGAGGGATACACTTCAAAATCCTAAGATTATTTAGTAAAAAATGAATTCATTATCACTTGTTATTTTTTGTTGAACTTCAAATCTATTTTGAGTTTATCTCAAAATCTCCTTATTGCACTAAAGTGTTGATGTGTTGTCTTCTCGTATTGCAACAAAAAGTGTTAATTTATTTTCATAAAGTGTGAATATGAATTCACAAAATTTAAATTGGAACTTGTTTTTCAAATTTATTTTTCATCTTTAACGAGTATACATTGTATCTAGTATATTACACTTGAAATTTAAAGGTCATATGTAAAACCTCTTTAAATTAATAAATTATTAATTTATCGATATAATAATATCTCGCTAAATTAATAAAATATCTCGGTCCCAACACTATTAATTTATAGAGGTTTTACTGTATTATATTATTAGACTATTTAGTATGTATATTATTGGTATGGGTAGCTCACTTAGTTATCTTATTATCCAAGCTATGTAAAGTATATATTACTCCCAATGAATTAATGATAATGTGATTCATGGGGTATTATCAAAGTTAATATGATAATTAGACCCCGTCCTTTACTCCCTGAACCACTTGTGCATGAACCGCTGGCTTTATTACCAATTTTAACACCCCTACAATCCTTTTTTAAGTGTCTGGTTCCTCACACTTCCAACAAGTCAACTTAAACTTCTTGTTAGGATCAACTTTGGTGTCTTGATGTTTACGTTTGCTCTTGCTGTCATTGTAACTGGTGGAATTGTTATGTTCCACAATATTGACAACAGATGGACCAAGAACATTGTTGCTCTTTGAATTGTCACTTTCATGCGCCCTGAGGGATTTCTCAATACGCAAATGACTGCTCAACTCAACAAGAGTTAATTCCCTTTTTTTAATGTTTCAAGGTATGCTTAAAATCTTTCCTAGAATGGGAAAGTTTATTAATAACACAAAAGACTGAAATAGCCTAATCCATGTTCATTTTATGTTGTGTGACCAAGTATGTGAACAAATTCATTGTATTGCTCCATGACATGTCTTGAATCAACCATTTCGTGTAATTTTTAAAATTAATTACAATGAACTTCTTGCTAGCGGCATCCTCAGCCATATACTAAGCCTCCAAAGAATCCCATAGTTCCTTAAGAGATTCAACATTTTGGTAAATATCACATAAAGGATTAGACATACCACTGAGAATTAAGCCACAAGAAACATATACATCGTTTTCCCACTTACTCCTCTTCCTTATCGAGTCCCCAATGGCATAATCTCCATCATCTGGAATAGGTGTGCTAAGAACATACACTACACTCATGCTAGTCAAGAAGAAGTGCATCTTCTTTTGTTACCTCCTAAAATCTATTCCTTCAAACTTGTCCAACTTGGAAAAGTTAGCCGCCATATGCTTCATGGTAGCAGCCATTGATTATCACTAGATAGTTTTCTTAGATTGTTGGTGGATTTATGTGTTTAAATCAGCTAACCCAATAGGGAGAAGATAATCATCGTAGCCAGATATCACTTAGAATCGTGTAATCACCTTCCTAAGGAAACTATTTGACCCTAATGTCGGGTTACATGAATATCTCCTTTGGATAAGATCAAGTGTTTGTTCTTGACTTAGGCACAAATTAAAGAACCGTTTCGGTTCTAAGTGTTTAGATAATCTATATATTTTCCATGCATGTGTGTGTTCCTATTTATAGGAAAAACTCAAAGCCCAATTGAGTTACGATAATTAATTGGTCCATTAATAACATCATAGTATTCCTTCATTATAGGTATTAGTTGTTACACAATCAATTAAACATAGTCATTAAGTTGCAGTTATAACTGCCCTTGAATAAGTTAAAGCAGTAACAAGTTAGTTTGAATTCAGTTAAACACGCTAACGAGCTTACTCCCTAAGAAGTTCTCTCACTAAAGAGATGAACCCTCTTGTGAAACAACTCTCAACATTCTACTAAATGAAGAATATGACACTCAACAAACTAGCCTGGTGATATCGTTTAAAGCTTAACTCAGTGAAGAGTAAACTCACCGAACTCCATAAGCCACCTAAATTCCACTTTACCACTATCAGAGTCAGGGTATTTCAATAACTTAATGGGTGTACATTTTGTACCTCCTAGCCCATTACCATATGTGACCTGAAACCCTAAATTGCACTAAATTTCCAACATATGTTTGATGGTAAAGTTGTTGGTCTTATTACACCGATTTGGTGATGATGTTGGTGGTAGAGTGAAAAACTTGTGTAACATTAAGTTGACGGATAATGATATTGATCGCTAGTATGGTTAGCATTAGTACGTTAACTATCAATGCAATCAATCCCTTCTTTAGATGTAAGGTGGGCTAATAAAATTAATCATTCCTCTTTACTATTTTCAGAAGTTCAATCTACTAGTTGCTGATAAGTGTATATTTTAAAAGTTAAAGGTGACAAACAACAATTTGACTTTGTAAGCATAAGTTCAGACTTCATTGTATAATGTGACCCACATTTAACAGGAATTGTCTTGCATTTTCCCAAGAGCATGTGCTATGTTTTGCAGAATCTGTTTTCGTTTTGAGAAAATTCCCAAAATAGGCCAAAAACTTTTCAGCATTTCAGCTTTTGGTCATGATTTAACCCTCTTCCCAATTTGGTCATGCTCGACTGCTCGACTGATCAACTCCACCAATTTTTTGACACACGTCATTTGCAAGTACAGTGGTAGGTGAGATATTTTATTTAAATGGAAACATAGTATGATCCACATTGCAATAAGTACAGGCCAAGTCATATGCTTATGATCATATACTGTAGTCAATGATGTGCAGACACCGTGATGCTTACAGAAAATGTAGTAGAGTTTCTGTAACCAGCATACTCTAAAATGCAAACTTGATCATAAAAGAAGTGTTAAATAGTCTACTACAGACTCCACTCTCTCTAAATCTCATCCTCACACCTTCACCAATTCATCACACCTTCGCGGTCAAATACCGATCACAAATACTCCACCTCAGAAACTTTACTTAAAATCTACGCGGAGTTTAAAGACATTTTCTTGGAACAACTCCATACTTAATCAGTTCTAAAGTAAAAACAGGGCTCACTACCCAATCAAAGACTGATAGCTTATAAACGTCAAGTTTCATACTATTCCTTTAACAAGACACATAAGTTAGAGGACTCGTGGATTTTGGAATGAACAAGGAGAAATAAGACACTAAATTTCATGTTTTAACTACAGATACAACTTTCTGGTTGGTCGCAAGAATGGATAAAGTGATAAACAGCAAAGAAAATCTATTCAATCAACTTCAGAGCTTTAGAAGTCTAACGAAAGACTAAATATGTTTCAGAGGGTCGTTAACATGGCAACATCACCGAGAAATACTAATGGTCTGCAGAGGTTTAAGGCGACAATTGTCCTTGTTGCATTGGTAACAAAGAAAGAATTCACAGGACTATACAAGAAGTATCTCATGTCCACAAGATAAACTCCCTAAATTATTCAATAATCGATTCTTTGCACTGTCTTCTTCATTGCACACAAATAACACATGATATGAAGCACATTAATCTCACGGAATATTCCTACGATAAACTTAGGGAACGATGAAATATATTGGTTTTACTGTATTTAGCATTACCTTAGCTAAGAGCAATATAGCAGTATTGACTCGTAATCTTTTGGTTATATCTAACAAATGCAAGGGGATAAGTAAAAGTACTGCAGATTAAGCCCATCTCATCATAAACAGCAAACACGTAAAACATGATTTTTTCAAAAGTTCAAAACATCTTAATAGTTAATAAACTTAACAGCACTAAACATGCAACGAGGCAACAAAGAAGTAATTATACCATCTATAGCCAATCCTGCTGCTGCAACTTCAAAGGCAAATACACCTCAGACAAATACTGAAAGCCGAAAGTACTCAAAGCCTGAATTTCCGCCTTCTGCTTGCTCTTCACCATCAAATTCAACTCCTCGACCCACCCCGGATTCTTCTTAACAAAATCCTCCTCCAACAAATCCTTCCCAGTCTTAATATCCTGCTCAGTCATCGGCAACCTACACTGTTCCGGAATCTTATACTTATCCAAATCACTAGGCCTAATCCCAAGCCACTTAATATCCGGCGTAGTCAAATTAGCACTATCATACGACATATTCTTCGACCCACACCCATAAACCGACAAAATCTTCAACCCATAAGGATCACTATCCACAAGCGCCAGCACCGGCAACTTCAACTCCATCTTCATCTTCCTCAAAAACAACCTAGTAGCAACATCAGGCTGCCCCTTCGCCGTCACAATAATACACGGAAACCTATTATAAAACCTATCCTCAGCCAACCTCATATACGCAGCATCCTTCTCAACCAACAAAATAAACAAGGCGTCACTAGACATATCCCCTACCCTATCAATATTAGGCGGTATCGCCTTCCCACCTATCCCCATCTTCGTACAATCAATCATATCACCGTTATCACTAAACACCAACCTCCCAACCACAACTCCCTTCTCCGCCGCTACCACATTCAACGAACTCCTCGTACAGCCCAAAATACACGAAACGTCGTCCAAAACCGCGTCACTCTGCGTCTGATCCTGAAACAATTTCACATCAGTATAAAACAAATCCCTCTTAGTCACATGAATACTCTTTAGTGACAACTGGTGAATTAATGATAGTATACGCGTCGTAATCGTCGTTTTTCGGACAGTAGACACATTCGCATAAGGCCGGACACTAGACTTGTCTTTCAACACAATGCGGTCAAGCTCTGGGACGTAAAGCTGGTTCGTAGCAGCGCGCGAAGGGACGTTGAAACTAAAGCCATTGCCGGAGAGAATAGACTTGGCTAAACTGATGGCGAGTGTTTGGATTCGGTTCTGGACGGAGGATAGCGGGAGGTCGGTAACTTCGCGACACGTGGAGGATAGCTGGAGGTCGTTTAGGGTTAGGGTTTTGGAAGATGAGGCGGATTTTTTGGTGGCGGCGGTTAGGGTTTTGAGGATGGAGAGGATTTCGGAGTCGGGTTTGAGTTTGGATTTGAATGGGAGGGAGTCGGAGTCGGAATCGGAGTCGGAGTGTTGTTGGCGGCGCTTGCGTTTGCCTTTGCCGGACATGGTTGGTGGCGGGAAATGATTTTGGGAGGGGGAGGGGGAGGGGGGTGAATTAGGGTGGACTGTGGAGTGATGGTTTTTGAGTGTGTGTTTTTATGGAAGGGTGTTTGGGTGATTTTGGAAGATATTAGAAACGCCCTTGAGCAAAGCTTATAAAAGAAGTTTGTCTAAGATGGGTTGACATGGAAGGGTGAGCAACTGAGCATGGTCCCGGACCGGATCGGACCGACCGGATCGATGAGCGAATTAGTAAAAAGCTAAGATCGAGGACCAGACTGAATGTGGTCGATCTGGTCCAGTCCGGTCTAACAAGACCAAATAATCGCTTTGTGGTTAGGACCAGACCGGACCGATGACCGAATTAGCCAAAAAGCTAAGATCGAGGATCGGATCGAATGTGGTCGGTCCGGTCCGGTCCGGTCTCGGTCGGTTCTTCGGTCGGTCCAGTCCGTTCGAGTCGTTTGCTCAGCCCTACATGGAAATAAAAGTAAATGAGAAGGATGAAAAATAATTACAGCTGTACATTTTATATGCGTATAAAAAGAGGTATGTTTTATGAAATTCTCCTACTTCATTTGAAATGTGTGACTGAAAACATTTATCACTATTCTTATTTTTATTTTTCTTTTTAGTGGATTCATTCCCTAACTTATATTGCGGGCAAAAGATCAATATATAACTCATATTTGCCATAAAACCAATGAACCAATCCTACCTATTCATTTTTTTTTTGTCAAAATAAAAAAAAAAAAANTTTCAACATTTTTTTTTTCAAAATTTCCGCCAAGAAAAATCACATGTGATTCGTAAGAATCATATGTGATTTGTAAATATCAAATCATATGAGATTTTTCTGGGCGGAGGAAATTTTGAAAAAAAAAATCGTCGAAAAAAAAAATTCGTCGAAAGTATATAACAATGCATATCTATAAAAGATAATTTAATTCTCGTCGCGATGGTGTATTTTTTGTAGCTTGAAGATTTACCGTTTGTAAGATATGTTATTTAAAAAAAAGATGAAAATGGTTTTTTATTAATTTAGATAAAAAAAATTGATGACTATTATTGGTTCATTGGTTCTATGGCAAATATTGGTTCTATATTGATCTCACGTCTATTAAGATGTGTTTTCTTAATTTTTTATTAAGTAAACTACATAAATCGTCCCTGTGGTTGTAGCAAAATTGCATGCTTCGTCCTAGAATGTGATGTACATCCTTTTAAACCCTAATAAAAAACGTGAATTGGGCAGAGAGATTAGTCGTCAAGAGAGGACAAAGGAGCTTGAAGTTGAATTGAATGAAAATGGTACTGATTTGCAGAAGTGTTTAGCTTCATTGACTTTTTGGAAGTCATCATTTTTTATTTTTGCTATCTTTATTTCCGTGGTGTTTGCAATGAAATAGAGTATCGATGTAATAACAAGCAATGTTTTAAAAACTGGTTCGAACCGGGAACCGGAGAGGTGGCCGGTCCGTTGTAAGCCGGGTTTATGCTGTAGTTTAGACCGGATTGAACCGCCGGGTTTTGTTCGACCCGGTTTGAACCGTCGGACCGGAAACCGACCGGTTCAACTTATATGAAAGAAAATAGCGAGAATGATTCGACAGTTGATGAGGCATGACCCTAGTTGGAGCACAATGTTTCACATCTTCGTTCAGCCTGTTCATGCTGAGGAGTATGACGACTGACAAGGCCTTCATTTACTTCTCCAACATACCACTTAGGGCTCCCATTGACTTGATCCTTGACTCCGATTCGATCATCCATCATGTTTAGTTCACCAGCCAGATTTTTAGTTGCTACCAATATTTGTGATCTACCGGTTTTCATATAGTAGTAACATGTTTCAGTGGTACTGGTGATGATTAGAAATAGGGATCTATCATCTATGTACCTGTGTGTGAAGCGGTTGGGTTTTGTGAGTTTTTATTGGTTACAGTAGTAAAGTAGTGGATGGAATGGTAAAAATGAATAGGTCGGTTTGGAGTAATGATCTAAAGTGGTGATCTAACTGATGACGTAACTACCTAGCATATTATAAAAGAATACATTTCCCGTGGTTGTACGGGCTGCCTTTTAAGTGGGGTTTCCGGGTCATGGAGGCCCATACCCGAGATTCTTATCTCATCCTTAGACCCGGTCTTCTCTCACAAAAGTTATTCCCCTGTGAGTGGTACCGGTGAAACCTTCGGACAAGAGAAAACCCGGCCGGCGAAAAAATACCCGATCCGAAGTGATCTTGCTATAGTGAATTGTGAGAGGATCTACAGTAACAATGAATATTTTAATGGTTTCTAAGTCGGTTTGTGGGATTCAGTACAACAATGCAATTTTTTATTGCCTTTTGTGGTTAGATTCGTGCCATTTGTTCCTAAGTACACCTACTCTTCTTTTCCCAGCCACACGTTCATCTTTTGCTACCTTTTAATCTCTAATTTGCATCATCTGAGTTTGGTAGGTTATGTTATCTTCTAGATCTGGTTTGTTATAGTGAATAATCTTTGTTGGTAGGTTTGTAATCTATGTGTTATTTTGTTTTTGCTTATCTTCCATGCTTCTTTACCGTATTTGGATTATTAGGATGTTGGGAAGCATGAGGTTAATGCACTTTTATAGCAAATAAAGTAATTAATGAGGTTACTATGTGTTTAGAGTTGTTAAGGATTAACAGCAGAAGTCATTTATGTATGTAGCTCATTTATGGTGAATTTATTTATTTAGGGATTTAGGTTGCATTAGGCTGTTGCACCCATGGCAAGTGTCTGGTGACAGGAAGTGATCTTATACGCTGCTATAAATCGTGATCTTATAGGCCACGGTAGCAGTTACCATTGGCTATAATAGATATAGATGGTTTCGTTGATGGTTGTGCCGTTCACTTGCCTCTAATGACCCTTTAAATATGTTGTCTTGGTGCAGAATGTGGAAGGATGGTGGAGTGCAGCAAACAGTTGCCTCAGCAACCTCCACGTGTGCAGCAAATGCATCCTATCATCTCTATGGTTCCTATAGATACCTCTGACAAAAACATTATAGATCCTATGGTTCGTCTAACGAGATAGCTTTGTGACAGCCACAACGGTTTTTGCACCACTGATGTGAAGCTTAGAAGTGTGATGAATTCACGGATTTTCTAAGATACGGGAGGGATGTGACTAACAATTGATGAAAGCATTGGATGGCTAAGGAAATGATGACAAATGGGCGTAATATACCAGCACCTGCAATTTGCGGGGGTAACAAGCCTTGAGTTTTTTTTTACAGCAAAGGTACGGTTGCAGCCAAAAATGCCGTTTGGTTTTACTGCTATATTTGTAGACCTGAGGTTCATTTTTTTTATAGCCGATGATGATGATCAACTGATTACTTTGCTCATTTTAACCATGCTCATATCTTGGCTAGGTAGTCACACCGATTGTGATTGCCGCCATTCAGAGCTTTGGGTAGTGCAATTGTGTTCAGAAATCTGATCCTTTACGTGGCCAAACTTCCCTTTGCAAACACCTAAATTTTTGTTGGGTGTATGTGCACATCTCTTATGGGCCAGTTTATTTGGAGATCACTTGGCCTTAGTTAGTTTGTCAAGAAAGTTTGTGGTGCTTCGTATTCAATTTAGAAAAAGGATAACTGGTATATGTGTTAACAATATGCCTGAGTTTTTTTAGTGGTCCAATATAGATCATTGCTTATGGCTCATATTACCATCTTGGCGGAGCAACCTTACCCTGGTGGTTGGTGTTTGATTTGATATTTCAGGGGCGATGATGAATTTTCTGCATGTTAGGTTTCCATGAGCGTTGCTTACGCATTCCCGTACCTTGGCAGGGTAACCACGATTGTTATGTGGGTGCACCCATGTCGGGTGCGTTGAGTTGGCCAAGGAACTGCAAATCTTAGCCTCATGAAAAAGAAAAGTTGACATACCACATAACGTTGGCTGCAATATCAGTTACAAGGGCTTTAATAGTCCATCGGCCATAGTTGCAACTCCAATTGCAATTATGATATTTTAAAGCAATATTAAGGCCGTTGGACTATTAAAGTCCGTCTGACTGCAAAAGCAGAATAAAAGTATTAAAACAATGCAAAAGAAGATGCTAAATTATTTTCCTAAGAAAACGGCAGAAACATAAACCGTTAAGAAATAGGCTTGAATGACTACTGATTTGCAGGTATGAACTCGGTGTGCCGTTGTTTAAATTTGATTTTCGTTGTGGTAAATTGTTGTTGCCCTTTGGTTTATAATGTACACGTGCTTATTATTTTATCAATGTTTCAAATGCAGTTTGTTGTGAGCAGCTACGGGTGATGAGGTATCGTTGGACACGAAACTCCTCGATGTGAGTTTCCTTTCCCTTATATAGTCAATCGAAGAAGAATTAAAGCATAGATTTACATGTAAACAAATGTGAAAGAAAGCTCCACTTAAAGCATACACTTTGCATATTAAAATGGTCCGTTTAGCTGAAAGAATTTACATGTGAATCTATGCTTTAATCGCAATAGAATTTACACGTGATTATTAAGTAAGCAATTCCGAATGCCCTCTTAAAACATTGCAATAAACAGGGAATCTATGATTGTAACAAAGCTGGAACGGGTGGGGAATGCTTCAAAATTTTCAACGGGTGGGGAAGCTAAGATAGGAACCCAAAGCTGGAACGAGTGCCAGCTTTAATGTTTCATTGGCAGACTCGGCAAAAAACATGGTTCAAACTTCAAATGTTGGTGTTCACAGTATGTAAAGCGTGAAATACCTTACGATGTCACATCTGCTGAAAAGTATAACCTACCTGCTGCATCAATACATATGTTTGAAACTTTTACAACTGTTACTCTTATATTTATTAATTTCTGTGCGTGCCTTTTATTACCCATTGTTTGTCACAATTATTTACACCTGTTTTGTTGTACTTCGAGAGTCTGCAGCCGCTTCTCATGAAACTGTTACTGAAGTCACAGGCTCTTTGGGAGCTGTAAACAATCGTGTGCCTTTTGTATTAAGAATAAAACATTCATACATATTTTACATCTTATCATGGATGCCTTCTGATGTTTTTCTTTTTCCGTGTGTCAGTGATTGCCAACACACCTCTCTCTGAAGCCTCTATCTGCGCGGCTGGACAAAAACAGTCACGCATTTCCATTTCAGTTTCAGACCCATGTGATGAGGTAGTGCAGCGAAATATTGGTTGCCGAGCATCCATCGACAATTCCAAAGAATATTTAAATGACGACGTTGGTCATTCTCAGATGGCATCCACTTTTGTTATCAATCAAGGCAAGGCTTAAATCCTTTTTTAACTGTACTATTTCATTTCTTAATGTGACTGTTGTCTTATGGTGTCTTCATTTATAAATCAGCAGCTGTACACACTTCACATGATCCGTCCTGTGTGCAGCAACATGTGATGTCAGTTAACAGACGGGTAGTGTGCCTCATTCTTTTAACTTGGAATGATAGTTCATGGTAATTCACAAATCAAATATTAATTCATCTTTTATCCTTATTTTAGTGTCAAGAAGAAAGACCGCGTCACAAAAAAGGACGATGGGAGTTGGAGCGTCATCTTAGGGGAAAAATGCTTCAACAACAGCAATGGTGTGGCAGCAACAAAGCTGTTCATTGTCGCAGAACTTCAAAAAAGCCAGTTATGTATCGCCTCCTAAAGGACTTCTGTTATTAAGGTAACTAATTGTTTAAACTGAACAGGCCACATCAGGTTAACGACCTAGCTTATATTTACTTACAACTCATTAGACGGTTCAGATCCGTTTGGATCTGGATCTTCATCTTCTGATGCTCCGATCTCAAATGGAAACGGGTATAATATTGCAGATGATGCTGATGGAATATTCACTTCTGATGGCAATGTCGAACCACCTATTTGATCTTGGATTGCTTTGAATAAGCTTACCATCCAAAATGCTCAATGGTAAGCTTATTACTTTTATAACAATTTTGTTTAGCTATATTTAGCCAATTGCTTTATTTGATCTTGGATTGCTTTGAAATAAAACAGCAATGGTGATCTGACATGGTCTTTATGATACATGTGGGCGATATATCTAATCTAGATTCTTCATAGGACATATTTTTATCATAACTTAGATTGTTAGGAATACTTTTACCTTTATTGGGGAATTTTGAAAATCATTAAATGCTGCTCACTGTTATTATATAGGTGTAATAATAATGCAAATTATAAGTTTTATTTTATTTTATTTTATTTTATTTTTGTTGAAATACTTCAGAGGGGCACAAATTAGATCACAACAATAGAGAAAATTAGAAATAATCGTCTAGCAAGTAGCAATGATCATATAAATCAGATATAGAACTAATATTTTGGGCCCTTTGTCCACAAACTTGAAATTTGAAAAGTTCTTTCCCTCTTTGGTACTTAACAGATGAACTAGGCCAACTTGCAGAACCAATAATGGGTATACGCTTTGATGTTTTTTCTTCTTCATAAAAGCAGTAGTGTATGAGACAGTATATAAAATTATGCCAATCTAAGAGTGAAAGGAGAGCTAGATGTCTTTAAGTTATGTTATCATGGTATTAAGTTATAGATGGAAATGTCCATACTCACAATTCAACATTATATTAGCGAGTATAATTTGGATAAGTTAGTGTTGGTATTGATAGTTGAATTGCGATGAAGGCGTATTTGGAACTTCAAAGTGTAATGTCTGGTAGGGCGTTATTGCAAGCTAACATGCTAATGAGTACTCATTTGTGAATCCTCAGGAGTTGGTTGAGAATATGAAATTGTACAAATAGGCTAATGCGATACTATAGAAGTATCGAAAATAATTTACTAATCAGTTATAACATGACCCTTTTTTTATTACTAATCAGATATATTGTTCGCATATTCCCATTCTTATTACATGAACTGCAAATATTGTTAATATGATAAGACATACCTCTGTTGGAACTTGCACCTAAAGAATTGAAGTACTGAAAAATCAGCCCAAATTTTGATTAAACTTCCTCCACAGTCTTGAATATATATAATTGGTGATCAGATGATTATTTCTTAATTCCTCGCTTGATAGTTACATTACCCCTTCCGAATCTGCTCATTTACATGAAAAATTAACCNGGTCCGATCTCAAATGGAAACGGGTATAATATTGCAGATGATGCTGATGGAATATTCACTTCTGATGGCAATGTCGAACCACCTATTTGATCTTGGATTGCTTTGAATAAGCTTACCATCCAAAATGCTCAATGGTAAGCTTATTACTTTTATAACAATTTTGTTTAGCTATATTTAGCCAATTGCTTTATTTGATCTTGGATTGCTTTGAAATAAAACAGCAATGGTGATCTGACATGGTCTTTATGATACATGTGGGCGATATATCTAATCTAGATTCTTCATAGGACATATTTTTATCATAACTTAAATTGTTAGGAATACTTTTACCTTTATTGGGGAATTTCGAAAATCATTAAATGTCGCTCACTGTTATTATATAGGTGTAATAATAATGCAAATTATAATTTTTATTTTATTTTATTTTATTTTTGTTGAAATACTTCAGAGGGGCACAAATTAGATCACAACAATAGAGAAAATTAGAAATAATCGTCTAGCAAGTAGCAATGATCATATAAATCAGATATAGAACTAATATTTTGGGCCCTTTGACCACAAACTTGAAATTTGAAAAGTTCTTTCCCTCTTTGGTACTTAACAGATGAACTTGGCCAACTTGCAGAACCAATAATGGGTATACGCTTTGATGTTTTTTCTTCTTCTTCATAAAAGTAGTAGTGTATGAGACAGTATATAGAATTATGCCAATCTAAGAGTGAAAGGAGAGCTAGATGTCTTTAAGTTATGTTATCATGGTATTAAGTTATAGATGGAAATGTCCATACTCACAATTCAACATTATATTAGCGAGTATAATTTGGATAAGTTAGTGCTGGTATTGATAGTTGAATTGCGATGAAGGCGTATTTGGAACTTCAAAGTGTAATGTCTGGTAGGGCGTTATTGCAAGCTAACATGCTAATGAGTACTCATTTGTGAATCCTCAGGAGTTGGTTGAGAATATGAAATTGTACAAATAGGCTAATGCGATACTATAGAAGTATCGAAAATAATTTACTAATCAGTTATAACATGACCCTTTTTTTATTACTAATCAGATATATTGTTCGCATATTCCCATTCTTATTACATGAACTGCAAATATTGTTAATATGATAAGACATACCTCTGTTGGAACTTGCACCTAAAGAATTGAAGTACTGAAAAATCAGCCCAAATTTTGATTAAACTTCCTCCACAGTCTTGAATATATATAATTGGTGATCAGATGATTATTTCTTAATTCCTCGCTTGATAGTTACATTACCCATTCCGAATCTGCTCATTTACATGAAAAATTAACCTACTAACCTGCACCCTGCTGCCCAGTTTAGCTCTTTCTTATTCGGTTTGTTTTAAATACTATGTTCCTATGGTATCTTTGATCTTATGTCACGTTAATCTATTGGGTCTTTGCACATATATATCATTGACTTACTTTGACGATTCCTTATTATGTCTTATGATTTTTGGTAAAGAATGAAGCATGGTATTTTAAATTAGAGTATTATGTACTCTATTAACACAAAAGAAAATTTGAGCATTGCAGGTATTAGAAGGTGCAACGTATTGACGTCATGTCTTTCTTAACTCATCCTTAAGTTATCTAATTCTAACTTCTTTTTTGTCTCACGAGACAGTAATTGGATTTGGTTGTTGCTTGAATATGTAATATATGAACCAGTGCAACGAGCTTCGATAGAGACAAGTCATTATTTTGTAATAGATCATATTCTTGATCTTTGAATTATTACTTATTTGTGACTCTTTATGGTTTCTGATTCCAAAATTTAAATTTATGCAGCACCCGGAAATGAACTTCTCAACGACGATCAACTAATAAGGGTCTACTTTGCTCAACAAGTGTTGGTGTGTATGGTACACAGGGTTGAGGTGTCCCTGCCAATCTACACTTTTTTTGATCCAACAAGTGTTGGTGTGGTTGGAGTATTACCATACAAGATGAAACCGCTGTGGTGATCGGCATTGTTGCTCATCGAGATTCGTTGCATCAGTCGTATATCCAAGAAAATTACTGTACATTTGTAATGTGTTACATCTGTTAGGTTTAGGTACAATAGTCTTTAATGTGTCGAAATTACTAATGTTTATAATAGATCAACTTATGATAATCTTTCTAAATCATTTTTTCATTCAAACGGGATTCACAAGATGTCTTGATCATAGTGCCCCGCAGCAACGCGCGGGTTAACCTACTCGTTTGTCATGAACTCATGATCCATAACAACAGAGGGGATGGACCATTGAAGTGTGCAATAAAATGCTCATAATAGGTATAAACTGACCCAAATGGTGAACAACTTTTTAAATTGTATATTTTTGTCTAGTAAATAATATTTTTACAACTAAGTACGTAGAAACAAATTAGTTTTGACATGATAAATGTCCACTTTGAATTTTTTGAGTCTTTCTTGTTCAAGTTTGACCGTAATGGAGCAGACTCAACTGTGATTGTGTTGTATTCAATGGTATTTACAAACAGTTGTGGCTAACAACCGGGGACGATCACACTGTTTGTCTCATGAATGCAATGAGAATTTTTAAAGAACGCTATAGTGGGAAAGCTTCAAATATGTTCACGTGTGGGCGGTTTTGAGAAACCACCCCAGATGGGCCGAATAAAATACTTAACAGTGTTTTGTATGTCTTGTTTTCGTATCGTATCTGTTATTTGTGTTGTATGTCTTGTTTTCGTATCGTATTGTAATGTTTTTTTAAGGAAATGAACTTATTTAAAAGAAACATACTTAACAGAAATACTTAAACGTTACATAAACACAAATTAAAAACGATACTAAATTAAAACATCACATAAACATAAACCTAAACTTCAGTTGTAGTCCCGGTGATCCCAGGTTTGAGAGTTATTGGAGTCGTAACCGTCTTCATACGCAGAGTAGCTCGCAAACTTCTATGCCTCTAACTGAGCTTCCAACCTACTTAGCTCCTGCTCCTTGTCAGAGTTCCAGCCACCGTCATCAGCTGCCACATTTTCCTCAAAGCTTAGCTGGAAGTGATCCAGATGAAGCAGTTGTTGTTGTTGCACAACAACTCTTGGTGCAGATGAACTTGATGCACCTTGTTGTTGTTGTTGTTGTTGTTGTTGTTGTTGTTGTTGTTGTT